>JAQFZB010000030.1:0-63162 GCA_034695165.1 Desoria trispinata
CTCACAGACAGACAGACAGACAGACAGACAGACAGACGGATTTGATAATCCCATAAGCCCTGACTCGGGCTAAAAAGACAAAATGTACATTTCTCAAATTCAAATAAAATATGCAAAGCCAAGTATTGCAAGTGCATAAGTAATATGATATTAAAGTCCTACAGAATAGTAAATAAAAAGAAGTATTGTTTAGCATGTACCTACTTAACAAATCGATTTAATACAGTTCTTATTCTTACTTATATAAGAGTAATTATTTTGTTGTTAATTATTCTGCATTAATTACAATAAATTGAACATGTAGTTAAAAATGATTTAAGATAATTCGCTGTTGTATTTGCAGTAGTGTAGTAAGTAAAGTGATGAAGGAGAAGGTTCTAATGGTTGTTTAATTGCATCTTTCACAAGGTAGTAGTGGTAAGGTATGTTCAATTCCCATTTTAACAGTAAGTGCTCCCGTGGAGTTTTTTTATTGTCCAACTTGTGATGAAAATGAAAATTAGACTTTTCTCGTTTATTATATTATCCCCATCATCGTAGTTTCAATTACTCTTTCGAGAATTGCAATTTATTGGAGGTTGAGGTTTTATGAACTTTTTGATTTAACCAATAGAGAAGAGAATAACTTGCCAAATTACTTCAATTCATTGTATTCTTCTATACTCTGCCTGTATTGCCTCATGAAATTGAAATGAAGAAGAAACCTATTAAATAAAGTTTAATTACCACAAGTTGATTCTACTTGAGCTTTAACTAGCTCTATTCTACCTCCTCCGATGTGCTTACGTTTTTTTATGCCTGATTGAATTTATGTATATATGTTGTTGAATTGCAGTAGCAAATGGTAGAAATCATCATCATCAGATCACACATGAAAAATTTCCCTGCAAGGAACTGAAATCAACATCCCATCACCATTTACATGAAGTGCATTCTTCAATGGAAAGAAAACCCGTAAACATTTTAAGTGTTTATACGCGGTGAAGAATTTTCTGTGAAATATTTTATCGATGCAATATTTTTAGCAAAGAATTTTATATGACTATCGTAAAGACCTCTAAAAGACCATCAAGAGGGAACAAATTCAGTAGAAATATCTATTAAGGAGTTTAAAGAATAAATGAAAATTTAGCTGATTTGGAGGTTTACTCGTCAGGGTGCTTATAATTAATTTAATATTTTATACTTTTAATGGTTGTGTTGTTGATGTAAAGTGCAAAGTAAAATTAATTATTATGCTTATTAGCATTCTAATTTTAATTAATACAGTAAAATACATTACCTTTTTAGAAGATTTCTTTTTGGAGTTTTTCACGGGGTTTTATAGGACTCTGTAAAATAAAAAGGATAAATATAAATATTTTCATATTATTTCAAAATTAAGGCTCATCCAGTTCTGTTATATAAAAAGTTATACAGTTGTGATTAAGGCTGTTTAGGATGAAAATTACATTCTAAAATTCCAATGAAATTCCTTTTATACATTTTCGGATCATTAGCTTGATCCACAGAGTTGGGCTTTATCGTAGTATTTCCTTTTCCAAGATACTTTGAGACAGATATAAATAGGGATACTACGATACGATACGATCGAAACAAAGGTTGGAACTCTCAAAACACTTTAACAATTTGTTTATGTCGTCCATTTGATAGTAAATATTTTATAAGGTTGAAGTGTGTCATGTTTTAGTTCCCATGTATTGTAAAATAAACACCATCTATATACAATGCACAAAAGATAAAACAACATTGTAATGCTATAGATTTGAAATATTCGAAAGACAAAAGCTGATAGTGAAAATAAGAAGCGTTTATCTTTATTTGACTATTTTACTTATAACGTATATAGAAAGAAGGCTTATCATTTAAGTTAACAGTTACACTGTCTGATAGTAGAATGAATTGAACATCATCTAAAGACTATAGAATGATGGAATAATAATATAGGAAACATGTAATAGCACTATCGGATTGGATTACACAATGAAATGATGCGATGGTCCAAGGAATTTAAAATGTGTTGTGTCAAAGAAACATTGAATTGAACAGAGTGTGAGAAACATCTAACTTCAATTACTCGGCACTCGACACACCGGCACTTTGAGACTATGGTCCACATTTATATCCTTATCAAATGGAATCGAATTGTAGTTGAAGAAATGGAAGAAAACAACAAGCATCTTAAAAGCTTAGCCCATGTCCTTCTTCCCATACTTCTACTCATGGTCAGTCTTTCATTCAGCTCAAAGTATATACAAGGCAATCTTTTCTTCTCTCCTTTCTATTGTTCTCTTATTGTCTTACACTTATTGTAAAGGACAAAGGCCACTCTTGCTTTAAAGTCACTTCCTTTCTCTGACACTAAAATTCATCTCATCTTTTTCAGGCACAAGATCCTACCTCTCTAAGCCTCTCCCACTACTATCTGTATATAACTCCTAGGAAAAAGTCTCAGGACAATATGCCTTGCTACCTTATTATTATACGAGATAAGAAAACTCTCTGGTAATAGTCGTTGATCCTGTTGGACATTCAGGATGAGTGCAACACAAAGACTATCCATCACTTTTGTCAGTGAGCAGGAGTTAACAGGTTTCTGTTGTTTTTGCGCTTGAACAATCAATCCGCTAAATTTTATCTTACGACTGAATGGAAAATTCAATTCTATTCTTAAACTCCCTCCAGGTTTAAATAAAAAGAACTACTGTGAAAGACAGCAAAAAGTAATTTCTTCCTCAGTGATCATTCATTTCACTTTCATCCTTCGTGAGAGAAAATGAATTTTTAAATTGAAAAATTCCATATAGTAAAATGTTCAAATGTATTAATTTATTTGATGTGATATCTATTTCATTCTTTATAATTAATTCAACTCAGTACATCACCTTTTTGTATTTATCAAGTAAAATAACATGTAATTTTAATTTATATAGTAAAGTAGAACAGAAGAGAAGAGAAGGAAAAAATGGTGAAAGTAAAAGAGTTTGAAATCGAATGGATATTTCTGAAGTGATCTTTCTCACAAGTTCAGAGAAAATAAATGGAATGAGTTCAAACAAAACCAAGTAACAGTAACTACATCATCAGCTCCAGCCAACCCAGCCATAACCAGCCTAAAGCCCAGAAGAGATAAGAGCAGCAAAAGAGCAACATCAAAGTGAAAGAAAATTGCTGATACCTTTGTGCTATTTTTCTAAAGTATCTTACGTTTTGTTGCCGAACAAAATAAGGGTCAGAGAGCCAGCTCTCTCAACCACTCTATCTATACTCTACTATTTATTTTAAAGGAACAGCTACTGTTTATTTCAATCTGGTCGATAGATTGTTTCAAGAAAACATAATTACATTATTTGTAGCTTTGTAAGTGGCAATGTGTTGTAATAAACATGTACTACTATTACAATCCATTTGAAGAATTACGGATGAGTTATCTAGTTTTGTTGTTTACAAGACTAAATAAGGCGAAATGTACTGTATTGAGTAATTTAAGATGGTTAATTATGTATATGAAATTAAAATCTCTTAATTGTATACGTCTGTATAATTAACAATTTCTATGTGGAGTCGATTATACACTTAAAATTCTACACCATAAGTCATATCCTCAATAATTGTCATTTGTCATACGAACACGTACTAAAGATTGATGAGTTTGACTTTCCCTTTTAGTTAAAGTGTTGTAACATCATGTATTGTTTCATTTCCATACATTACATATAGTACCTAAATATTATTTTGCCTAAGAGCTATATTCCATTTAATCAACTAAAAACGAAACAATATCCCTTCTTTCATGAATATAGCAGTCAGAGAAGAAGAGTCATCTCGAAGTAAATTTATTTCGTCATGTCATTCAATTTTATTAGAAATATTTAGTGTGTCACCAATTCTTTGGTCATGTTTGGCTTTCACACTGGCATTTTCAATTCCAGCCCTTATTTGCTTCATTGTTGTGTATTATAGTACTGTATATGTGAGACAGTTTTAGGAAGCTTGGGAGCGACAAATGGTGTGATATGTTCACATAACATGGGGATAAGTGTCCCACCTGGGAATTAATTTCATTCTAAACTGTCCTCTAATATTATGCATGAATAGACACTATGTACATAATACTACTTGAATTGTATCACATCAATTCGTGCCTTCTCGCCTCCCCTTCTACGGCTTGATTAAAGAAGCTTTTGTCTTTTTCTATTGATTTTGTTGAAATTACACACTTCTATTACACTGCATTATCTAACTCTTCACGCCTATCACTATCCAATAACACAGTGTCCCATTTCATACTGTTTGGTAGCATTGGTCTTTGGTGATGATTGTGTACATATTAGCACTGTGAGATAACACTTTCTAGTGATATTGAGTGAGAGTACTAGAATACAAAGGTTAAGCTAAATTGGGACACGATTAGCAATTGCTGGCAAAGTATTAGCAATGTCATTTCACAGCATTTGGAATTAGGTTTAAGAAGAAAATAAGAAAAATACCTGGTAGCATATGTAAGCATAAGAATAAGGGGTTGAACACATGTGTAGATTTTCAAGAAGGTAAAGAAACAGAGTAATGACTGAGCAATTTAAACGAAGAGCAAATAATAATAGAATGAGACTGGAATTTGTTGGAAATAAGACACCGTGACGATTGAGAAGGACATTTATCTGGTGTAGAAGAAGAACCCGTGCTAATATAAGATACGAGATGATACCCTTTGAGAATTCCCTTCCTTTTGGTTTTACTATCTACAAGGAATAAGAATACAAAGTTTTCTTCAGGAGTCCAGGTAGAAAGAAGAACATTCAACAAACGTAATGTGATGTGATGCGTAATGTAATATACACATCTACTGTAATACTATTTCTCAACTTTATTCCTCCTCCATTTTGTTTTATTAGATTTACAGTCGTACACACATGCTATTTGATGATTCTAATCCATTTGAGGAAAAGGAATATATATCCATCAGAAGAGCAGCAATTCAGTGCAGCGGTGGGTCTAAAAATAAAGTAGAAATATAATCGGTTGATCTTTTAAATATGGGGTATTTTCTGAATTAAAATCTAAAAAGAGTTTGGGAGGTTTATGGGAATATCTCTATGAATTTATGGTGATGTCATGTTAAATTTTTAATAATGCACCGTATAAAAATAAAAATTGGTGGATGCAGGTGCTTGATGTTTTGTGATGTATATAATTTTCCAAACGAAAGATTCGCATTTGAGATGAACGGTTGGTAGTAATAACTATAATAATCACGTAGTGAGAGTTAAAGTTTGAGCTCATTCAAGGGAAACAGAACAGTTTTTTAGTGGGATATTGGGCTACTGCGTCTCACAACCTCACAAGGGATGAATAACAGCAGCAGCTAGCAGGTATTACATAAAATAATAGGAAAACAGTGTAATAATGTTAAGAAGAGTTTAGAAGGAAGACAGTGATTTAGCACTTTGGTCAGGATGTGTGGTTAAGTTAGCACTAGTTTAAGGATTTAAGGTTCAAACAAAGTGATCACACACAGGATGGTGTTTAACTTGCAATTTTCTCTTCAACCGGACATTCAATGTTATTACACAAAAAGAAATAAAAACATCTTCACAACTTCCAGTCAAGAGATTGGATATTTTACATTTTTTTAAAAACATTTTGGGTGTTTTCATGGGTTTCAGCTTTTTTTCCCTGCTCATCTACAGATCATCCATCCAAACCCAAAGCAATGCTGCTTGAAAGGGTTCCAATGAGACAAAGTTGCCGACCAAGTAATTCAGATTGCTCTCTGGCTATCTATCTACCACAGATAATAAAAGGTTGTCTTCCAAAGAATTTCTGATACGTTCTGTTGTTTTTACTACACGTTATTTTTATAGAGTACGTGTACAAGTACATGCAGATGCAGCAAAGCAATTTAAATTTACTAACTTTTAACCCAAAATTCAATGTAGATACAGTAACAACACCCCGAATGTTATTTCAACAAGTCTTCTTTTTTTATCTAGAATAACTATTTCATTTATTGCCTTTTGAAATTGTCGTTACTGCACATAATAGTACAAATAAATAAGGAGAACAAACTGGTAGTAAACAATGGGAATATTTAAGAAGGTAAATAAACCGTTTCTATAAACCACAACCCTCGTCTTGATGCAATAACAGGGTTTTATAATATATATTGTCACACATAATTATTTATTTAAACCAACAAAAATTACGTTAGAATATGTGTCATCAACTTAAAAAGAATCGTTTCATTTGTAGATCTGCAATTTTTTACATGTCTATTTCATTTTCTTCTTGATTTGTAAAACTCGTCAAAGTAATAAAATAATTCACACACCTAAACCGAAGAAAAAAATGTTCTTTAGTTCTGTATATTTTTCATTGAATTCAAGTACTTGAATTTGCCAATTTCTTGAGGTACATTATTAGTAGGATGATGGATGTTAAGAAGGATACGCTGTTGTAAACTTTTTTGAACACGTTTAAAAGATGTACATAACATACATATAATATTATCATATATTGCATTCATTTCACCAGCATTTGCCTTGCTCACGTCAGTCCATCTATCATAACGAGCAAAAAATAATGAAAAGCCAGTTGTTGAGATGAAAATCCTAAACTGTACTTTCTGAGCTTGATCTAGTGCCCTTAATGACAGTTTAATATCATGAGAATTAGTCAGTAATGAATTACAGAGATTGCACTTTAGATTTCACTCGCTACAATTACAATGCTGTGAGATACCGGACAGGACAACCCCCATAATGCCGTAAGAGGAAATCAAAATCAAATTCCTTCAAGATGAGTCCAAAGGCCAAAGTGTCAAAGTTTTTGGTGTTATTCAGTTTATCTGTTAATAAGTGGGAAAATATGTTAATGACTTTATATATTGGCAATGTGTGATATTGTCCAAATGATTTTGCACATTGAGAAGTAAAGATAAACTGTGTCTGTCTCTGTGACTGATGCATTAGCTAATGGACTTTTATATTAAATCCAAGTATTTCCCTGCTTAAAGTTGATTGTTGACTTTTCTTGACATGCCTACATACGAATAACGAATAAATATAAAATACGTTTGCAAGATAGACAGCAGAGAAAGACATTATGTAGAAATAAAGTTATTAGAAGAAGAAAGAAAAAAAAATCTTTACAATGATACGGATATCGCTTGCAGAATTAATGACAGCGTATTTTGTGTAATCACAGAGTCAAAGTGTTACGTTCATCCACTATTCCTCTTCTTTTTAGAGACAAACGAAAGAACGGTTAAGCAGTTGACAAGGACAATAGAAAAGGACAAGTGTGGTGGTAATTTGTAATTTGTGCTGTATTGTGTCTTGTCGTCGGACGTGGTTCGAAATACGATGCGATTGTGCAACATTAGATGATGATACTAACAACAGTCAACAACTAAAATGAGACATGTCTTGCTGATGAAACTAATGTTATAGTAGTAGTGGAAGTATTTACAGCTTTGTATATCACAAGGGCGCTATACTATTTGATAAAAACTTCATGGAGACTTTTTTAGCTTTAAAAAAGTAAGTTGCAAACAACCCAGTTGGGAAATGTGAATGTGACATCGGGTCGAAGAAGTCTCAAAGTTTCAACCCAGTCAAGTCGTTGTGATAAATACCAATTTAAAAGAGACATTCATTGCTAAGAAAACAAGTTCTTTATTCCAACTTTTGAATTTTTTCTTACTCCTTCAAAAGTTAAGATTAAGATGAAGCACTTCGTCACTGACTAAATGACTTTGTTTGAATTTGTAAATTGTGAGATGTGACTAAATACTGATGAGAAATATCTTTATGGAAAAAAGTCGCAGATATTTGAAAATTGAATTAGCAGCTACAGACGATTTTTTTTCTCTGGCAATTTTCTACTATGCATAATAAGTATTTTCCTATCGTGTTGATTTTTACTTGTTTTGTTATTCTTTCTACAGTTTTTGCACTTATGAATCTTTTACACCCCTTATCTTGGCTTTGACAGGATGATAAGAGTTAAAAAACAAAGTCTCTGCTTTGATTAAGCTCAAAAGAGATGTCTTCTTGTTTACCAGATTTTTCATCCTGTGCTAAGTTAGTTGTATAGTCTCTGCTGAATGCGAAGAAAATAAATGAAAAGCAAATAAGAATAAGACATCAGATAAATTGCTGAATTTGTTTATGAATCTTTTAGGGAAGCTTTTAATGCTTGCCAAAATGGTTAATGATCCTTATTCTTATTCTGCTTTTTATGCTTACTCTCGTGTTATTATATTAGTCTTCTCATCTTCTAAAGAATTGTACGTATAAGCCAAGTCTTGACATTTTTATGTTGTTTATTTTTATTATAACATTATTTTGACAAATTTCTCAATTTTACACCCGAAAGACTTGGATATTAGAGAATGGAAACAATTTCAGAGAATCAATTTAGCACCCTTATGAATCATTGTATGCGCAAAACTACGGTGGTTAAGGCTTAGAATTTAAATCGTAGTACTTGTCCCCTGTAATTTATGAGTGGGTAGAATTAGTTTCATACTATAGCATTGTAGTGTGAATTTTATGAATAATATAAGATTATGTAGATATTAATATATGATATAAATATATGTATATACATACATTGCACGTCTATTTCTGTATAAAAGAATTAAATCACATCTTCTGAGCAAAGGGCAAAAAATATCTTAAAAGTTTTACTTTTCAGGCTGAATATCTCAACTACTACTTGTGTTAAATCTCCCAATTTAAATGGAGAATGGAGACCAGCAGAGAAGACATTTTTAGTTTTATGTCATATTCCTTTTCCATTTTTGGACATATACATGGAATAGCAAAAATCTCATGATGCTCTCCACAATATAATGGTGGTCTTTTACTATATGCCACTGCTCTTATGAACTTAACTCCTTTAGAAGGATTTCTTATTCTTGTGCTTCTTTTTCCATTATCCGACCGAAACCTCTTTTTTTTGCAAAATAAATCAAAATTACTTTCGAATGGTGTATATGGAGTCAGCTGGTGGGACACAAACGAGAATTTATATCATGACTGAGGTTATTTATTGGTTACTGTTGTATATGTTTGCAAACTGCCATTGCATTTCATTGTACATCTACAGCAGCCTTCCTTCAACTTAAACTGTTCTCTGTGTGTGTGTAGTGCATAAGATAAAATAAAATAATAGTTTTTCAGGAGAAAAATGCCATAAGCTATTATTGGAGATATAGTGTCAATGTTGGCTGGCAAAGTAGCTACAATCGATTCTCACCAGTCGGATTTATTTCTCGGGCATTATTGGGCAAAATAGCAAATATATAAGGACACATGTAACAATTGATCTGTAATCGGCAAATGTCCCTCTCTCTCCCGCATAGGAACCCGTTTTTTTGTCTTTGTTCTCGTGTTTTTTACTGCCAGTTACATTTGCTACTTTCACAACTGAAAAGAAATATATTGTGTGTTGCATGAAAAACGAAGAGAAAACTCTCTGAAACATGAGACCATTCAAAAGACAATTCTGCAGTCACCAACAAAACGTGCTCACGACCTAATGTCACCAACACCGGGTTGTTTGTATTTCTAACAAATGCTATTCTGATTTGCGACGACCGTTTGTATTTTATAAAAAATACAAAGCTATTCTTGTAATACGTTCATGTCGACGTGAGGTTTTTATTGTCGTGTTGGTATTTCCATATAAAAATTCTCCTTCTTTTCTCCTCTCTAACGATATTTCGATCGACTACGACTGGGTTGATCAAATCAAATCAAAAGGTTAGCATATCAAGGTTATGCTTACAAGTTTAGTTGAATACATCGCTCAGTTTCAATTTCAGAATCTGCCATCAATCTCCATTATTTTTCGTACTAATTTACTATTTTTTTTACTCTTTATCTCATTCTCGTATAACTAGAACTAGTATGTCGTTGTCTGTCGATCACAATTTCCAAATTGACAAGGTGATTAGATTGGGGGCAGACAGACACGTTTTTATTAGCGAGCTAAATATCATTAAGTTGACTGTATTGCAGGCAGGCAACATCACAGACATTAACATGAGACTGGAATCTGGTTGTTCCTCCAGAAGAACTAGAGACAGTCAAAAGTCAAATCTGCTTGTGAGCAAGTTGGAAAAGTAATTGGTGGTTTTAATAAAAAGTAGCATTTTGGTACATGAAAATGGCTCATCATCACTTATAAATCTTCACCTCGTTAGATAGTACAGTGTATAATCATCACAGGAGGGTTATTTGATGTCTACAAGCTCACTGGACATTAGTAACATAGCCAAAGAAGGACTTTGCATATAAAATCAACTCTTCGAGTTTTCTTCTCTTGGAATATTTCTCCCATTTACATTATATTAGTAGTAGTATGGTAAAAGACCCACGTTCCAAGTTTTTTTGAACGATAAAATAAGACCATCAACATATCCGTCTAATAATCCAGGTCTATGCTACAATACTACAACTACGTCAAGGCAGACCAGTTCAGTTGCTCAAGATATATAACCAAACTAGAGAAATATGACATGTATAATACAATCAGTAAAATATTCATTAAAGCACATATAGCTTATATATCGTGTCCTAAAACTCTAGCTGGTATTTATTATTTAGGGTAGGAATGCATTATAGATAGATGGGAAAGCAGTTTTTGAGACAGGTATAATATCATCATTGCATTCTCCACTTCTATTATAATGACCCAACCTACACATTCTTTTTCTATTGTTATTGCCCAACCATACAACAGCAGATGATGATGTTGAGGATTTCATCTTTACAAAAATGAATACAAAGTTTTTGAGATTTAAATTCTCAAAAGAAAGCTAAGGTGATGTGTCACAATGAATTTTTGGGTAAATATTCTATAAAATGTGAAAGGATGTATAAATTGCAACCAATGACATTCCACTTTGCACCCGAGAAAAAGGGAAAATATAAACGTCAAAATGACATATATGGTTTGACAGGAGGATTATCCAGTATAACATATACATATATACAAGCAAAGTCAAGTCAGGACTAATGGAGATGATAAAAATATTTGTTAAATCATCTCTGACGAAATGTCATCCTTTAAGTAGTCTCATGTATTAGTAACCTTGTACTATAATGTGAATTTAATACTTTGGTAATACTTTATGACGATAAGCACTTTCAATTCTTATATTTTAATTCTTTTTTCCCAGTTTCAAGTTTACATTTAGAAAAAAAGACCCAGTTTAAAGTTGGAAATGTTGCGTATAAAATAAAATCTCTCTAATAATTTGGAGAGCGACGGAAGTGTGTGGATGAAAGTCAGTATATAATTCCATAGTGGATCCTTATTTGAATACCCTTCCACCTAACTGAATTTCCAAAGAAATATACCCCCACCATAATAGTCATAGTCCCTCAGCTCTCACATAATAGGACTATGATGATGATGATGATGGGTTTGAGTTTTTTTTTCAAGGAACTTTTAGCGCATTAAAAATCAATTTGAATTCCCAATCCTCTCTCATACATTTCCATTTCTTTCCATATCATCAACACCGCAACTGAGAACTAAAAAGACTTTCCCAGAGTTCTTTTCTCTCTCCACGTTGTGTTTACTCCAACTAACCATATATTATGATAGTATACATACTTTCTCAGAATATATATCAGTATCACTACTATCAGTTTTTGCAGTCAAAAGTTATGAAAATGCAACTTTTTATGCGGCTTAGCATTTGTCCTCCTCTTCTTCTCATGTGGGTCTTTGACACTTGGAAAAGTCCAAAGTATAAACTATAAACCCAATGGGGTACAACAATGTTAGAGCTCTGCGTAAAATATTATAGAGATATTCACACAATAATGTAGCTCTACGGTATATAATACCAATTCTCCACTGCTCTATATTGGGGCTGGTGGTTTCTCCAAGATTCAAGGATTACATTGCGGATAGATGATACCATTGTGTTATGTCGCGGTCGCGGCGGTGAGAAATAAATGATAATGCAGAAAAATCTTCGCAGTTGTATTAAAGAAATGAAAGCAAAGGTTTCTATATATAACAATCCACTATGCAATATAAATCTTAAGAGATTCATTTTGATGGTAAGAATATCTATCCAAAAAGTCATATTCCTCTTTTTTACAAACATGTACGCGTTCATAATGGTTTTTTTTATGAAAATGCTAATGCCAATATAAAATTACAACAATTAGTGCACAAATCCATTAGTTCTATTAAAACAGACATTTATTGAATGTTAAACTGGATCTTTGTATCTATAAAGATATATTTGCGATAAGATAATAAAACCTGCTGCCGCCATACAATTTACTTATTTTAATAGTGGTATCATATTTTGTCACAATATTCCAACACCAACAGATGGAAGATTGCAAATTGCAATAAATGAACTGTTAAGTTTAATACGTATTTAGTTGGTTTTATTTAGTGGATGGAAACCAAAAAACCTGCTAAAGAGAATCGCCCCCGAATATCTTATAAAATTAAGTAAAGAATGAGAGAAGGTGGTTTCTTCTCAAGTTTATAGAGAAGGATTGATTCAGTTTACTCACATTGAGATAACGTATTGTGTTTAAAGAGAAAAAGCCCTTGTTGCTTATTTCAATGAAAATACCAAGAAAGGTATGGAGTTGGAATCTAGTTTCTTGTCTATTCTATTCTGGACTGGTATATCTATCTCCTGATGCTGCTGCGGTCTTGAACAATGCAAAAATACAAAGAAGTTGAATGTTGTAGATTGGTGGATTTTACACATGCATTTTCACACCTGATAGTTAAACTTGAAGAGCTGTATAAAATAAGCAAGTACTATTCTTCTGCTGTTCTTCTGTGAGTTGGAAAAAAAGATAAGTATAGAAAGGAAGGTAAGGAAAGGAGCCTTTTAGCAAGTATTATATACTGTTTGCAAAATGGCAACTGACAACTCCTTGTTAAAGAGGCCCAGAGTTAGAATATATTATTAGCTGAGTATATGATATGTAATGCTACCTTCTTGATTTAGAGATGAGTTATCTTCAGCTCACTGGAGAATGTCAAGTTCTTCTTCCCATAAGAATAGTGGTGAAGAGAAATTGAACTGCGAATAAAGTCAACGCAACGAACTGGAATTATTTGACTATTTGACAGCTCAAGCTTATTATAAATGCGATGATAAATGTAGAATAAAAGTTTTATAAGTCAATTTTGAGATTCTAGCTTTATCCTCTAAACTTCCACTCACACTCCTCTTTTCTTCTTTCTTGCTATTCTACTGCAACTGGGATTTAAGTTTTATTAAAGTTTTTTCAAAGAAATTTTGCAGATTATAATAATATGCAGTCCCACATCACAGACAACCTGTATTTTAGGTTTTGAGAATTTTAATACGCAAAAAGTTTTTTAACTTAACAAAGCAGCTTCAGCAGCATATGGATGAAGTAAAGGTAAAGTAAAAATTCAGAAGCTTTGAACAGTTTTTGATGATAAATGTCAGCAAGAGCCACGCAGATGAATGAGGAGTTGACTTTGCTTGCATGTGAATAATCAGCTTGACTGACTTGAGATTATTGTTAAGTTCAGTCAGCAATAGTCAGTAGTATACTAGTAGTAGTAGTATTAGTTATAGAATCTCTGAGAAGGATGCGATCAGGTTCTTTTTCTTTTCGTGTATTGAGAGTTGAAATGTTGAATAATTATTTGGTAATTGGGTTTAACAAGACTCCTCAAACTTCACTACTTCTTGCTTTGTCTTTTACTCCTGTCTTATTGTAATTTTAAATTCTAAATTCTCTAAGCAAAAGTTTCAAAGTTTTAAACCTAAAAGTTTGCTCTTCTTGTTAATTCTTTTATTATGCAGTAAGAAGTAAGCTAAGACATCTACTACTACTACAGCTCTGATGAGTTTGACTGGTTGGTATTAGTAGTGCCAATTATTTCAACTTTTTTTTACCTGCTTTTAGGATTTTTCTCACTCATCAGTTAAAGTACAGTTGCTGCTTGTTTGGAAATGCAAATCTCAGGTTGCAATCTAAATTCCAATCTGTAATCAAATGAGCTTCTGTGTTCCTCCAGTCATAATTGTATCAAAATCACGCAGCATCAGCTACTTTCAATGTTACTTCCCAGTTGTAAACACTAGTTGTTTAATCGAGAAGGAATCACGGGAGAAAAAAACTTAATCAGGAGGATCACGTTTGTTTATAATCATTAAGTAAGTATGTATTATATAATGGAAGAGGTTACACTTTTTCAGTTAGTCCACAACTTTATAATACTACTACCTACTCAGTTATTAACTTGAGTAAATGTTTCCGGCTCCATATAAACAGATAGTGTGTACAGAGGCTGGATTCAAATTTAACGTAGTTTTCCGTTTCTTTCAAACTGTTCATTTAATTTATATGTAGTTCGCAACGCTTTTTTTCACAAGGTAAATTTGATTTACTTGCAAATTACTAAAATTATTATTACCTCTTATTATTGTGTGATAAAATAACTCGTTTAATTTCTAAACCTTTAATATATGTGTGTGAAAGAGGAATTAAATTTATAAATACAAACACAGAATACAGATTAGTTTTCTTCTGATGTTCTTTACTCCAGGTTTACTTTGCCGGTTAAGCAATAATCCTTTGGGATGCTCTTCTTCCTTTATTATTAATTCATTAAATATTTTAAATGTGGAAGTATGTAATTAAAATAGTTTTTACACGCACAAACACAGTATCAGTGAACTGTCAACTATTGTTTTTATGTAATTCTATATGCAAATGACGACTTAGTGTCTGACACAATACAAAGTGTTAAAAAGGTTTCTTCACCATTTATTATTCTCTTTACTGTTATGGAATGTGGTTCTCTTTGTTAAGAAACTTTTGATCAACTTCTTGTCTAATATTGCGTGTAATTAATTTAACATTACTCTACTTGAGTTTTTCCTGTAAAATTCACACACGAACAAGAATAATCCCACTATAATGCTATCTCTCTTGTTATGAACTGTCTTTCTTCTTCTCGTAACTTTTGCGATGAAGGAAAAATATTAAGAAGATGCGAAATCTACAATAATAATGCAAGAATGCGTCCGTTCATCTCAAAGTTACACCTGAGACTGGTGCTGGGGTATCCCAGGCTGTGTTGAGACATTGTGATTCAGTTGTTGGGATTTGGGATGGAAGTTCTCTTCTTTACTTCTTCTTTAAAAGCAAGTTGACTGACTGTGGAAAGCAAAAGCTGGTTATTCAACCCCTTCATTTAATGCAAACTTGGTTCGTGCTCTTGCTCTCTATCTCTCTCTTCAATGTTCGCGATCCCAATGATACAATAGTACGCACATTCTCAGTTCGAATTTTGTCCAACATATTACTTGAAGCTAAAAGACGTAGAGCAGAGTCAGAGTTGCTCTCGCAAAAGTCTTTTTAACTCGGGTCTTTTACTTGGTGCATCTCACGTTTCTCTCTGCTAAAGAGAATCTACACTTATTATTGTATGATCTATAGAAAGAGGAATGGGATCTCTGTCTCTGATGATATGTGAGTAAATTGGGTATCATCAAAATTGTCTAAAGAGCCAGCAGTTGTCTTATACTATTCAGTATTCAACCCTCTCTTCCTTCCTTGGTTTTTGCTTTGTATTGTTGCGTGCATGCTAACTATGTAGAGAGATGTAGAAATGTTGTATTCTTTACAAGGCTTTATTTTATTATTATTATGATTCTCCACTTACTTAATAGCTAAATACTAAACTTGTCCAAATGCTTAAAACTAAACTGGACTCCACTTGTTGTAAGGATGTGTTGTTGTTGTTGGGGGATAATCATATAATGTGGTATAATAATCATGGAGTAGTAGTTGGTGGAAAGTAGAATCGACTTGGGATAACTTACCTACCTGGTTATATGCTATAGCATCCCACTAAAAACTTGTATACATATCTTGTCTATTAGTTTGTTATATTAATTGAATGCCTGCCTGCTTATTACAGATAGGGGAGATTTTTATTGTATTGTATATGTAGGTACTTCTTCTTGTCCAGTTCTATTCTCCTCCATTGAAATTCAGAATTATTTAAAAGACGGAGACAAAGTTTTATACATTTTTCTTCAAGTGACTTTTTCTCACTACATACATATAACAACTGCGAGAAAAGAATGTTAAAATTGAAAACAATTCACACGAACGTAGCCACTTATCTAATACAAAATAATATTACTTGAGAGAAAGTTCAATAAGCCATAACAGCTATTTTCATTGAATGATGATAATATCCTGGGCATATAATATGGGAATTGCTTATTGAGAATGGTATATGATAGAGTATAACGTTATTTGGCAATGCTTTTAGTTGTTGGTCATAAACCAAAGGGTTAAGTAGAGAGGATCTCACATTTTATTTTAAATAAATCTGTGAAATATTTTGGAGAATACAACATAGTGTAGTAGATATATGATAGGATTGTGTAGAATGTAAGAAAAGAATACAATGGAGGGTTTTGAGCATTCATTGAATAAGAGAGAGGAAACTGATAGAAGATGCGGTGTGGAGCAATATAATATATCTAAGTAACACTACGGGACTACATCACATCACATAACTTGGTTGTATCATGGGGCGAGGGCAACTCTCTGTACGCCCGTCAACTTAACAACTCACGTTTTTTACCAATAATTTCAACTCGGTCGGGGGTGCTTGTAGTTCATAGTTAACTTGCAGGATAGCTTGTTGCATCAAATGCTTTCCTATTACCAACAACACTTAACTCTTCTTGCATTTCTTTCCTCTCTATATGCTATACAGCTACAATAAGAAACCTCTGATAAATACAACTTATATATGGACCTATATATATACAACAATATGCTTTTAAATTGAAGACTGCACTTTCGTGTGTACACAATAGCAAGTAACTGAAAATGTATCTTGAAGGTGTAAGTAGCTTTCCAGTCACACAATGACTTTTTAATAATGTAACCAGCCAAGAGGGTTGGTGGAGGTGGTTTCATTTTATTAGCTCTACTTTTGTTATTATTTTCAATTGTATATAGTTTTTCATTTCATTGTCAATGATGCTGGTGTTGTTGCTGAGAGTGAGAAGAAGGATCGATAGAAAAAGGAAAAAATATGATAAATTAGACTTTTATTCTTCAGATTGAATTATCATACTATACAGTACAAGTACAGAAATAAATCAATATAATATCGTACATTCGTACTTTCCACTACTATTTTTGCAAACTCTCATAATATAATATGAATATATCTTTTCAATCCAACTATAAGTCTTTGGCCTCATGTTAATCTACTACAACTGTATTTTAAGACGAAAAGCAATTTCATTCTATTGTATTTGAACAGGAAAAGTTATTTATTTTGCGGTTTGGCTGAGAGTATATTATTTGATTTGCTTGTGGGATATTTCTGACAGTGGCGGAAATATGGAAACTCTCAATCAAGCTAAGCATATACAAATCTTGGAACTTGGAAGTCAATTTCATATTCCATCGACTACAATTTAGAATCAAATAGCAATTTTCTCGCATGCTAACAAGACAAGGTAATTTGGCAGTTTGTTTAGTGCTGTATTGAAAAGTTGCTCTGTTTGTAAAAAGCACAAGCAGCCATTATACACAGGGATAGTTTAATAATACAAAATACAAGGAGAAAGAAATGCTGGTTGAATTTTACCCTTTAGGCTACGCAGTTTTGTTTTGCTCACAACTTCTTCTGGTTTCATTTTATCTTTTTACCCTCTGCCTGTGTGTTCGTGATGAATATTGTCTTGTGCCAAGGATTAAGATTACGAGAGAACAACTTAAAAGATGACTTGATTCAAAAGTTTCCAAGTTTATTTTATGAATTTGTTTCCCAATGGCTATATAGCTTTTACAGCATTTATTTAATCGCTTCTTTCCCTAAAACTACTACAAGAAAATGGATACTTTGTTTATAAAGTTCCAAAATCTTCTACTAACAGTGTATTAGATTAGTTAGTTACACCTACTTTCATGGGCTTTTAGTTCCAGTCTCTCATTCATTCCTCTGCTGATGATAAATTCACTCATCTTCTTTTATAAGTTTCGTATGAAACATTTTGCTATTAGCTAAAAGCCAAAAGTCCATCTCTTTTTGGGATAGTTTTCTCATGGAGGTGGGGCTCTTCTTTTGGCAATAACGTAAATGCAAAATTCTTAAATCTTGTTATAATATAATTTCCTTAGTTTTTCTCTCTTCATTTCTTTCTTATGGAACTCATCTTCTTGAGTCATGAATTAGATTGGTCTTTGTCTACTACTACTAACAAAAATGATGCAAGTAGTTCTTGGCTTCGTGGGTTGTATTTTCTTTACTTTTCTGCTGTACTTCTTCTTCGTTGAAATGAGATTCTATATGCTTTAGGCTCCATCTCATCTCTTTTTGATTTATAATTTTGCATTAGCTCCTTTCTATGTGTTTCCAGCTATTTTACTTTTCAAGTTTCAGGAAGATAACCAAGGTAGAAGAGGTATTTTGTCTTGCGTTTACAGACTCGCATAAATTACTGTTAACCAACTATCATCAATATTCGCAAATTTTATGTTGTTCCGCTCATGATGAAGGTGGACGTTTTCTTGAAATAACTCTTGTTTATTTCGTTTTAATTTTCAGAAATTTTTGAATTGTATTTTCCTGTATTTGTATTTTTTGTTTATAAGAAAAAGTACAATTTATCAATTAAATGCGTTGTATGTATTTGTGTACTGTCTATATTCATATTCATATAAATATAGAGTTAACTATAATTATGCTTTCCATCAACAAGTGCTGATGCTGAATGAGGGTAATTATTATACAACGTTTTCATGAATTGGAAATAATTATTGAAAAAATGTTTTCAGAATACCAGTCAAAACTAGTTTTATATTTTACATGTAATAAAATTAGCAAAATGATAGGGAAGACGATTATAGATCTAAATTAACTCAAAAAAAATGTTTACACTGTTTTCAGGATATTTGGATTCCAAGCATCGCAAGCAAAATATACTTCAAAATTGGATCTAATTGAATTAAAAAAATACTTTACTATGTTATTGGAATATTTGCAATCCAAGTCCAATACATCCAATTTTAAACGTGACCAAATTATTTCCTTTAAAATTAAAAAATTGTCGCGATGGTCCGCTGTCCATCTTTCTTTTTATAGGAGAAGTTGTAGTAAAAACGTTAAATGTTTCTCATGTTTCTGGTTTTTAAAAAAATGGATCATTTGAGTACTTTTAGATTTTAGTATATATGATTGAGAGAGTTTTGCTCATTTCTCCGCCACAAAGACGGGAGCAGGAAAACGCAGATCGTAGATAGCTCAAAGGAATTTTCCCGTAAGCTGAAACTACGTGATGGTTATATTTTTTGAGAAAATGCTATTACTACATATATGTATATATAGCGTTACATTTTATCATGAAGAAATCTATTCGCTTGGGTGAAACTTGAGGAAATTAGATCTCTTTTTGTGCGTATATAATATCAAAACAATTCTTCCACTTTCACCAAGGAAAAAAAGCTAAAGCGTCTTTTCTTGTTTGCAAACTTTTCCAGCTCAGCAGAGGAAGTATCTTTAAAGCTAATCTTAAGTAAGTGAGTAGACAGGGTATGGCAAGGCAGAAGAAGAAGAAGGATGGGAATTCGGCAGAAATGTCGGCTACTACGATAGAAGATCCCATGGATTGTGGAATTTCTAACTGAAATTTAAAATTAGATATGAAATATAATGTGGAGTAGATTGCAAAATTGTATTAAGCCAAAAAAGGATTGCAAATACTTTCGTAAGCAAATAGTCAGAGAGAAAGAAGAAAACATCCGAAATTTGTCAGTGCATAGTATAGTAGTAGTGAGTGATGGAAAATGGAAAATCTCATTATGGTTGATGGTACTCAATAATACTGGCAATCCAATTCACATTGAATACCCAACCCACCGTGTCTCTAGCAGTTTCCTCTAAGTGTTGATTGAAAGGATTAGATAAAGAGAAAGTTCTTAAAAGAATAATCCTATTAAAAATTAAGTTTTATAACAAAAATACTAGAATGCTTCAATTCTCCTTCATTCCTCGATTATTTATAGTTCCATTTAAAAAGTTTAGACAAAACAGTTTTATAATTTATTTTCAATATCAATACCAATTTTGTTCTGAAAAGTATCTAAAATACTCACTAAATAATTGATAATAAATTCTTATATTGTCACTACCTTATGCCTTATGCTGCTACTGCATACTGTGATAATGATTAGTAAAAAATATTTGTTGAAATCCAACACGAGTGTAACATTAAAGAGAGGTGAAAAAGAAATGTGAATTATTTAGCTTATCCAGTTTGCATTTGGTTCGTTATGCTTGAAAATAAATTGGTTCATTAAAATGAGATGAATCTAATGCCATTTGCACGTTCAACGGCATATCGCTTGGCATATCTTCTTTATGAAACCATTTCCCTCTCCTTGCTTTTACTTACACTGCTAATGCTAACTCCATCAAGCAAAAGGAGGAAAGAAACAAATAGCCAAAAGAAATGAATGAATCACATGCACATTATGTGTGGAATATGATATTCGTTTTTTGTCATGTTTGTTTTTGTATCGTCTACTTCCAGTGTATCTTTTGATGATTATGTGACTAGATCACGCACCACATTGCAGCAGAACTAGAACTAGTAGGATAAAAATAAAAGGAGGAACATTCTAATATACAAAAAGTTTTTGTGGGAGAGAAATGTGGTTATTCCAAAATTTTCAGACAGAAAGCAACAGTATCGTATAGTGTACATAGTAGAATGAAGAAAGGATAAAATAATAATAATTTTATTCAAAATTGTGAGCACATTCTGAGTTGTTATTTGGTGTAAAATTCCGAAATTTGTATGATGGGAAATGAGAAGATGCTTCCGTCTTGGTTTTCTGTTGCGTTAATTCAAAAGAGCTGTGCATCGTTGCATGCAGAGAATTTAGCATGGGGCGTTAAGGAGTATGACATGGACATAAATATAAAATTAAGAACCACTTCTTCCTTTCTTATATTCCATGTAGCTCATCTGCAGCTCATCCGTTGTTGGTTATTATTATTTTATGCATTCATATTCTTCCTTTAGTGCAACACAAGAAATCCCCTTTAAATAATATCTTAAATATGAATGTCCAAAGTAGTGTTGCAGCAATGAACGAACGTGTGACAACTTTCAAGAGGATGGTTGACTTTGTTAAGCTCAAAAAGTAATAAGTAAAAAGTGTTTTTTCTAATACTACTATAGAAGAACTAAGGGCGTTGATTATCACGCTCATAAATGTAAGCTATAATGTTAGTTCTTGAGAATTACACGTCATTTTTAGCTGGAGAAATTATTTTTCTTTTTATGATATTTATGATCCAACTACGAGAATACAAAGTACAACGACGATACATGCCGCTACCGCTTAGCTTTTGGCTCATCGTTAGCGAAGGATGGTTGATGCGATGGAAATGGTAAATAGACGCGTGTGTCATTTATGTCACAGTCATGACACGTCGCCAATTTACTCTAATTTTGTGAACACAGTCACTGCAACACGCTCCTATGCTGTGGCTGTTAAATCTTTGGAATTTTTAAGCATGAGATTACACTGTCATTTATATCATGTATAAATGCATACTATTAAAGGAACGACTTTAACTTGGGCTAAGTCATCGGGGTAATAATAATTACGACGAGTTTTGCATGCAAAGCAGAAGAAGGGTTTCATTTTATTCCTCCTCCTATACTTTATAATAATAATAAGACACACACGGACTGTAGGACTCAGGACTCTTCAGCCATAGCCAGCTAACAGCAATGACAAAATTATGGAATTGCATAAGAAGAACTTATCCCTCACTAACGAGTGACATGTCTCTCCATAATTATGATCGAAGGGGGGTGTAACCCAGCAGCAGTCTCAGAACTGGCAAGAGAGAGAGAGCGAGACGTTTCAACTTTGAGACAGAAATGAACTGACATGACATTTTGGCATTTGTGCAGATATATATTGGATTCACAATCACGATCGGCCGACAAAGTCACTTTTCTAACCCAACGTGTGTATTTCGCTTAAGGAGGATTTATTTGAGTTGTCTGATATTATGCATGAGAGAAAGAAAATTACATTTCACAGTTGGATTTATTGGATCCATTTTATTTTGTAATATTGACTCACTTGAATTGACTCATACTTATAAACACCTACTTACTAGTGCTTCACACTTACATATAAGTCATATAAACTAGGGATTCGTAAAAGACAAAAGAGTCCGCACATTATTAGAGGAGATGCAGTTAACAAATGAAAATATGTTTTCGTGGATGAATTTGATGAGACGAGAGCTCATCTATTTGAAATATTTGTATCCTTAAAATGTACACAAGAGAATCTAGCTGTGCATTCCATGGCATGAACTATTTGGAGAAAGGCAACATTATTATTGTATTCTGATAAAGGAAAAGGGGAAAACCCTTCGCCTCGGAGCAATTTTAAATGAGATGAAGATTGGGTTTGAAAGCTTAGTTGAAGGAGGCTTTTGCAGATGAAAGATGAACATCATCTCTCTCCAAAATATAAATTAACGACAAATATGCAAAATGTGGCAAGGGAAGAAGGGAGGAAGTAGTGATGTAAGTTTCGTTAGTGCAAACATGTGATGTACCGTATCTCAGAGCTTGTAAACAGTTGCACATACTAGTAGAACTAGAATGAGGAGACTTGTACGTGTAGAGCAATTGTCATTAGCTCCAACGCTATGTTATACGCTCTTTTCTGAGATGAGAAGATGAGTCTTCCTTGAATTCAAATTCAAATTATGCATATGCCAGATTGAGACACTGATAAGGCCCGACGGAATGGGCAGGTCTCAAATAGGAGTGCTCATCTAGATTTTGTAGATCCACTCCGTGCAGCAGCAAAGCTTGAGATTCTGATATAAATTGTTGGTTGAATTGATCGACTTATCTCACTTTGAAGCTGGATATTATTCCGTGTCTTTGGTGTATGTACGATTATTAGGTTGCATTGCTTGCATATATGAATTTAAGAAGACGCGGAAGATGAGACGAATAATAAGATCAAGAAGAAGAAGAAGACGCTTTATTTTATGCTATCTTTTCATCAGTTTGCTTTACCTCGCTTTTCTCTACCACTTGAATTCCAAATTAGAATTTAAGTTTGAATTTTGAATTAAGTTGCTTAAGTTTGGTATCCTTAAAGTCGTGAGTACTTTTGTAATAGTTAGTAGGTGGGACGGAAAGTGGTGGCCGAATCGAAACAAAGATACTATAAAGAAGAGAAGGGCCATTGTCATGTAAATTTAGGGACAGAATTTGAAATGGTATTGAAAAGTTTACAAGCTTATTATTATTATTGTAGAACAAAAGTGCTGCCGTTTGAATTTAGATTTTGAACACGAAGGAGTGTAGTACAACTTATCGGTTGTTAGATAATATTTGTTGGATCACGGTTAGCCTGGACTGAGAACGTAGCTCCGATTAACACAAAGTAGGGACGTTTTCAGCGTTCAGCGTAAGGAGAGACAGTAAAAGTAGGGTATAGTATTCTTAATAACATTTAAATCCCATACGGTGATGATGATTTTGCATGGTGTGTCCCAAATTTAGAATTCAAGCCAAATGCGTTAAATAGATTTAGGCTTCCTCGATGCGACTTTTAAGAGTTAGCGTAAGGTAGGAGTACTGTAATCCAGTGGGAGCACTGCAAGAAGGGTACATTATTATACAGCAATTAATAATAGCATTAAAGGGTGGATTAAGTTGAGAATTGCATTTAGGTTAGTGAAGCCATCCCTTGCGTAACTAAATGAAAGCAGAGGAGTAAAAAGAGAATATCAACGGACTGTGTGGCTGTGCGGCTTATTAATATTATCACAGAGTGCTTAAAGGATTGAGGAAAATCTCTGGAGAATTTGCCACAGCACCGAATGTCGTCATTCGCCTTGCTGAAATCCCTCTCGTCGTTTGCTGGACTTGTTAGCTTTGGCTTTAGCACTGCCAACTTAAATGGGCTTTCGTACTGCTTTAATGATAATCTATTGTGAATCTATGTCCTAATTCATCAGCTTAAGCATTATCTATCCAATCGTATATTTTCTCCAAGCTTTAAAGCTACATTTATCTGAGAAAAGTAAAAAAACTTCCCTTTGAAATTAAATCTTTTATGCAATAAACCCAGTTTTGTTGTTGCCCTTCTTTTACATCAGCTAATAATAGAAGGGCTTTGGCTTTTATAATAGCATCATAATGTTAAAAAATTGCAAAAACTTTGCAAAATACAATTTGCTAGGAAATTAGTCGTTTTTTTTTGCATTGAATATTGAACTGATCTTTTTTTTCCATAATTTTATCTTATATTAACAACATGAGATTGACAAGGGCATCAATCATTCGGCCTTTCTATACGATTTCTTATGAATAATGAATAATCCAGCATGCCCTCTTCAATTCACAGACTCCAGAAGAATAATGACAAAATGGGAAGATTTTTAGTATCAGTATATTTTGTGTACAATTTTAAAAGTACAGTACCTTATAATAATAGTGGTATGGCTTATTTTGTTATTTCGTTATAAAGGATTTCGTTTTAATCTAAGACGATTAATGAGAAGCAAGCAAATATTTTTTCTTGTTATGTTTCTCCAAACATTATCTGTCTTATTGTAAAACTACATAGAAAATAATAATGGGGGCAGATGTCAAAAATGTATTACAAGTTAAAAGTTATCAATTTTTTACACCAAGAAATTTATAATCTGTCTTATCCTCATTGGTCTGTCATAATGTATTTATATCGCTCTAATAAACATTAGTATGAAATATTAAGCAAAAAGTATACTGTTGATCAACTTGGGAACTCATAGGGTTTGCATTTGATTCTGTTATTATGTAAATACTGGTTTTCATCCTCCAGTAATTTTTAAGATATCCCGGAATTTACGACACAATGAACATATCAATGTGAGAAATTGCATTTGACATTTGGCAGAGCTGCAACTGAATAAAGAATATCTTGTATGGTAGTACGGTTTCAAATTCACATGAAGAACTAGACAGATGATGGGGAAAATGGCGTGGAATCAAGAATGAGGCATTGAGGCGTGTCATGTGTGCAAAAAGTTAAATGGTTGACTGTCCCTATTGCATTATTTATTGAAGCATACATGATTTGTCACATATCAGCTATTCACAGATTGCTTTAACTGCAGCAAGCAAACTTGTCTCTCTTTCGAAACAAATGACAAGTGGCCGTTAGAAAAAACATGAAAAAGGTATCAAAGCAATCCCAATCTCTTTGCTCTGTGTGCATAATAACCAAGTTGATTTGTGAGTTCTCATCTTAAGACTCATATTATTATCACCTACATACATAAACACACAAACAAAAACTTCATAAGTTTTGAATTAAACTAAAGATGGTGAAACTGGTAACTTGATTTTTTTCCTGTGTGTGGAAGCCTGTAGTACTGTGCTGTGATACGAAAACAGGCTTTGAGAATGAAACTTGAAAGATTTGAAACCGATATGAGCCATAGATTTGTTTTGTTAAATTATATGAGATTGATTTGTTGAGCTCAAGATAAGTGAGGAATTTTGTGAGAATGAGAAACGAGATGTAACTTATATCCAACAAGAGAAAGATTTAAGATTAAAAATTGACTCTCAAAGCGGAAAAATTATGCAGAATTATAGATGTCAGAGGAGGATAACAAATAATGCAAAAATGTTTAGAATTCTAGTACAGAAATTTTGTCATTTGTCTTCAGTTCTTTCATTTCTCTCGCTGTATGGTCTGGTCATTTAATACTACTACTTGTAAAACACTGCATTATATTCGATCGCCATTAAAATCTCTAGATATATGGACTTGTCATGTCAGTCCAGTTATTTAATTCGGCGGAATCAGGATGGACGATGGACACTGGATGAAGGGGGTTGTTTTTTTTGCTAATTTTGTTAGAAAGCATACAGAAACAAGCCAAGTTGGCAGAGTTTCAGTTCATAAACTGACTCAGACACAATAAAACACGGTGGTGACGAACTGAAATGCTGTTTTTATTGCTGGTTCGATGTTGGTGGGGAATCGGAAGCTTTCTCTTTTTTGCATTGAAAAAAAAATGATCAAAATAGCAAGTGAACATAACCTTTAATCCTGCATGTTGGCTTTTTTTATTCTATTCTTATAGCATTTTCTTCACATGAAAATTTCATGTGATATTAAACTTTTATACTTTATTCGTATCGTAAGGATTGAAGTACAACTGCAGGCAGTTATGGTCTCTGAAAGCTGTGAATTTTTACATACATTCACATGATAGCAATTGTTGAGTTGCAGAGAGTGCAGATCATTGTGACTTTCTCCGTCATCTCCTCGTCGTCGTCGTTTGGTTTGTCAACGACGATGATGTACAACTTCACGTGTACTAAAGACAAGAGGAGACATTGAAACCGGACGGAAATGTGAATCTGCTGTGTGAACAGAATATATTGAAATGGAACAAAGCGGTTTTGACTTCACATCTCACTACTTACTACGACTACTTGTGCAAGTAGAATCCGAATGGCATTGTGCCAGAGTTGTCATCTCACTGACAAAATGTACAATTGGGAGTCCAGTTGAATTCTAAATGTAATCGATTCTATCTACTATCTAATATGCTGCATATGATATGGCTTGTGTAAAATAAAGCGTGAAGCTACAGCAGCAATTTCATGAAATGCGTAACGTCATTTCCTTGCTGCTGCTGGATGGACATCAACGGAACACAGACGATTCGATTCAATTTTATGTATTCCCTTGACTTTTCTTGCATTGAATTTGAATTGGCTGATGGGTTTTCCCATCTTATTATTCTGCTATCTGCTACATCTACATCAATGCGGCCTATTCGTATTAGATTAGATTTAGCTTTTGCCAGACCCAGACCTCTCTCTGATTGCATATATGAAGATGATCAGATCTTAAGGGCTGATATGGATATTCTATGAATTCAACATGCAGCGGTTTTCTCTAACGCAATACATGTATACGTGGCATTATTTGTTAAGACAATTCCTTTATAACATGATTTTTACCATCATCATTGTCAAAAGTATTATTATTATAAAGAGCTGTATACTTATTCTATGTCAATAAGTAAGTAACATTGGCTCCAGATATTTGATTTTAGCAACTGATATCAACGAGTTTTGTTACTACTCACAGTAAGTTCGTACATGCAAGAAAGGCGAGGCATATTATATCAAGGAATATTATTACTCATCGTATATATAATAAAATGGAAACTAAATAATTGCACTCATCTATATCTGCATATGGCATTGCTGCAAAATTCTGTATAATATGTAGTAGAGATTATATTATGTACAACAGTCAAGTGAACAGTAAGTAGTTCTCTACAGGAGTGCAGTACTGCGATTGTTTGCTTGTCGCATTAACTCTTAAAAATGAGGAAGATTCCAATAACTGGTAATTTTTTCAAGATGCTGTTACTGCTGAAGAATTTATGATTCAATTTCGCTTAACATAGGCTTGGTATGCTGTGATGGTAGCCAAAACCAATAAAATACTCTTTTGCATCTTCGTATACAAAACCTTACTTTATAATATTATTAAGAAATATTTAAGTAGCCCATTGGGTATGTCAAAAAAAAGTAATAAACGTTCTTGTTTGTCCCCAAAAAGTCGGTGGTTGTACACTTTATGTTGATAAATCTATTCAAGATTCAAATTTCAAATGCCACACAACATAATAGAGAGAAAGATAATAAAATTCAATAGTTTACAAACCAAGAACATATAAACATTTATACTTTTTTATTTCTTCATCATCTCAGTACTACTAATAAGCATTTCTATTGAGTCTTTTGTGGCACTAAATACCGTAGCATGGTTGTGAGCAGGTCTTGGCTTCTGGAATACCACTTATTACACAACATCCATGACACTATCGTATAATGTTGACTTTGTGCTTAAATCTTACTTAATTCTCATGATATTATTTTGTATGGGACAATTCCCTTTCTTCTTTTAAATGAAGTACTAGACACTGCAATAAAATACCAAGCGACTGAATTAAGAGAATGAATGAGCTTTGATAAATCAAGGAATTTTCTTAATCTCTATGATGCATAGAACTTTCATGCTTTTTTATTATGATGGTCCAATGCTATAGTATGTACTTAATAATCTTATTGTTGAGCTGGCCTTTACTCGATCCAGTTTGAACGAACTGCATTTTAACTCTGTTTTTTCTATCTTTGTCTTTTTATATTGAATGGAGAAATTTCACATTTTCTGAATTACTTTCTAATCGTAGTGTTTCGTAATTTTCTATTCAACTAAAGAATCAACTTTGTATAATTTCCATTATTCAAAAAGATTGTTCATTTCTATTTTATCCTTGATGATATGTTGGAAAGTACACAGTTTATTGATACATAAGAAAAAATATTAAATGCAGGTATAGATGTAATAATAATACTACCACCACACCTTAACAGTAAGCAACTCTTGAACTGAACTTGAACTTGCTGGACAAAGAACTTTGTATGGAATGAAGATTTAGTCTTGAATCTTGAACTGACTATTTCTTTTTCTTTCTTTAGAAACGTATTGTCTGAAGGATTTCTACTTTTCTTTATATTTATAATCTGAGCTAAGCCGACGTGACACCTTTATCTCTTTCCTTGCCTCATTATACAACGATATTATGAGATAGTAGTGACTTTTATTTTTTTATAGTTAGTAATAGAATTCCATTGCTGCATACCTTGTTGTCTTGCTGGTGCTTGGCGGAGATGCAAGATAAACGATAGGGTAGACGTATGCTCTGAGATTTTACAGAGATAGTTGAATTAATACCATGTAATATAGAAAATCACGAAAGAGTTCTTTCGGAAAAATTATTTTTTGATTATACAATTGGAAATATTTCAATTTTTAAGTACAAAAAAATAATGAGATGTCAAAAACAATTTGGACAGATTTTTTCTTACTCCTAAGAAAAGAACGCAATTTTATTTTTATCCGTGCAAAATTGCAATTCCAACTGAAACTGAATCCAATGGAATTTTATTTTAATGTCTTGTTCAATTTCTCATAGAACAGCTCTGAACATGTCTATTTGAGTTTTCATTGCGTTTTCAAGCATCTTTGTGAATCCCAAGTTTCCCAACTAAAAAATTTCGTTCCATTAAAACCTAGCAATTTCGCTTGACACTGTAGTATAGTAAATCTTCTACGAACACGGGCTTTCTGTGGTGAGATAAGCTGTTGGTCGGTTATTACTTATGACCTGACTGCATTTAACATTCCTTCCAACAACGAAAAAAAGCAGGTATAAATTTTAAAAAAAGGATTCAGTCCAGGTCTATTTAGTGAGCATTGCATTGGTATGTATGTTGTTGTGTTTCTAAATTGAAGAGGAAATGTTCGCCAATAATGAGACGGATATTTATAATTAGTCTGGAGACTTGAACTGTTTTTGTTCGTTATTCATAATTCATTGCATATTATTACTCCCAAGAAAGAAATACCCTTGTAGTAGTAGTAGTAGTATTTGTTTATTGGTATTTACTATTCATTCGTTTATTTTATTTAGTGTTGTTGATAAAGGTACGTAGACATAAGTAATACACATAACACATAAAAAGCTTTCTTTGTTTTACGTAACGGCTTTACAAATTACTAGTATAAATAACCATGTCAAATCTGGTCATATATCCTTGTTTTAATTTTCTCATTTTACTTTCTTCTCTCAACCTTTTATGCATTCTTCAATTCACTAACAATCTAAGTCAACAAAAGCAGTAAGTAAGTAGTTTACAAGTGACCAGAAGAAACAATGTCTGCGTAGTGTGTTTGACTTGAGAGCTTATATAGATGAGAAATCTATTTCAACCAACGCATAACGTCGTCTCTAAACAAAACCGAACCTTTAAAAGTCTCAAGGTGGGCAGGTGAAGTCTGAAGGGTTTTGGAGACTACGTTATTTTCATAATTTATCTTTTCAGCTTTGTTTTGTATCCGTATAATAAGATTAATAATTGCTTCTTTTATGCTTTTGTTCTAGGTAATACTAGAGATGAGCCAGGGTTGAGTTGGAATAATTTGGGTTTATCAAGCAAATATCAATATTACTACTCATTTTCATTCTTCTAACGAACTAATTGGTGATAGTGGTAAATCAGCAGTAGTAGAAAGATCATCTTCTTGTCCAGTTGAGTTTTAGTTGGCCTGTAGAGGGGTTATTAGTTGCTACACACGTAATCATAATAACTACTTGAGGTAACGTAATATCACTCGCATAGTAACTTTTAAGTAGGATGAGGTCAATTGAGTGAAAAATAGAATTAAAGGTTTACAAAGGATGGTGTCAGCCAATCATTATTTACGGCTTACAGAAGATACTCACTAAATAGCATGGATACAATGCAATGCAGCATTTTACTATTCCCTTTTAGCCTTTGCTATGCACAATGTATTATTCGTGTGTGTTTGAGTTTGAGGTAAAAAGTGAAAAAACACGATGGGAACCTGTATTCGAGAAAAAGATTTATAATGCATCATTATCAAGGGCTTTTAGAATGTGAGACTTAAATACTGAAATGAAATGTTATTATTATGTATGGGAAAGGATTTAAATGATTCACATTCTTTCGATGGATTTCAATTCTTTGTTGGGTTTAAAAGTTTACAATGAATTGCCCTACATTTTCACTCGTGTTTTTCTTAACAGTGAGAAAAAAAATATTTTCATAAAAAGTATTCTAAAAAGGATTTAATTTCCTGAGTTGTTATGTATAGGGTATTGGAATAAGAATTATTGGTCAGCCTTAGTATAATCATAATCCCCGTTTAACTTTCGATATTTCTTACATGAGAAGACTTGTTAGATTTTGTAGAAGAAAAAATAAATATGATCCATATAAAATTAAATGGATCAGGAAATACGTAGGAATGAAAACAGGATGGATTTGTGTAGCCATATCGTAAAGATATGAAAGAAAATGCCTGGTTGACATGCATGCCTATTATGTCACACTTTCTCTTCCAGCTTTCCTTGATTTTTCTTCTTATGGAAGTAGTAGTAGCCAAGAGACGTGATTTAGTTCCATTTTCATATATATGATGTTGATGAATGGTGGCGACCAAATCGACCACCACAACCAATATCAATCTACTGACCAAATGGCAATTCGTGTGTGACTTTGGTTATCATATTTCACGTGTGTGCCAACACCGGAGCATGCAATTGAATATTTTATTTCTTGGAAATGTGCAGTCTTTTAAGTCAATTTCATTCTTCTTCCTAACCTGCCTGGGTCTTATACGATGTGGTCAAAAGTCTCCACTAACAAACTAGAACTAAAACTTTGTAGCTGCACGAACTAGATTTTTCAGGGCACGACATGTGAAAGAATAAAAATGATAAAATATATCACTCTATGTTCTTTAGTAACTTAAGAACAACTTTGGTGTTCATGCTTTTAACTGTGGACTTGGGATTAGTATTATTAACACTGAAATTGACAGTATATATACCAGCAACCAGGTAAATGAAAGCCATGGTTGAATGCTTTACGGCAATAAGCTTTCTTGAAAATTAATAGATTCTGAACGTGAGAAATTTACTACGTGATATTTTTATAGGATTTTAAAGGGGCTGGCCATTCTAACTTGAAACTGCCTTTGTTGACTCTGCCTTAAAGTTTTATGGTTTGTTTATCAAAACGACCTTGCAAGGCTGTGCTAAATACAATTTTCTTGTGTAGAAGTGTGAACTGATTACTTTTTTGTCATCAACATCAACGCACAGCACATGTAAAATAAAATGACCGTATTCATGATATCTGATAAACGAATGAGAATGACAGGAAATATGTATTCAATTCAAATCCTAAAAATTATGCCAATAAATGGTTTAATAACTAGAATAGTATAAAAAGCTAGAGAGCTTTGCTCTGCTCTCCATTTTGAGGGCTAATTTACGTGGAGTACGTATTTAGGGCAATTTGCAATGGAATAGGTTGAGCTGAGTGGTAGCTTTATTTCAATGTCTTTTCCGATACTTGACTTCAGATTTGGTCAATATCTTGTAGTAGGAAGGAAGGAGTGGGTCATAAATCATTTGGAAGGTAAGATTGGATTTTACTTTTACAGACTTCTGCTGGTAAGTATTGCATCCTCTGATGACGACGGTGAAACTGTAGTAGGATGCTCTGCTGGTATTTTCTCTCGCACCATACCAGCATATTTCTGCCAAAAATTGGTTTGAAGTTGAGGTGGAGTTCTTCTTCTGGGGAATCAATAAGTTTCACCTAGAAAGAACTCTGGCTGCTACTGGTGTGGGCAATTGCATTGGAAAAGTGGAAATGGAGTAAAGTTTGTTTCCAGTAGATGCAAAGGAAAAAGGCAATCGGCATGTTTTGCACATAAACTGTAGAACTATGTCACTGGAGATTTTGACAAATTGTTCTAAATGAAGGACTCTGGAAGCAGCAGACGGGAAATTTTCTTGTCAGACTTCTGTCACTCCTCTTTCCGTTATTGCATTGTAAACACATCCTTCCAGTCCCGTCAAATTAAAGCTTTTTTTGGTACAACTAGGTTATTGGGTTCTCAAATTCATGCATTATTTTTTTCATTTCAAAGACAGAAATTGACGAAACTCCCTTCTTTCTTCTATGTATTTATCTTCCTATCAGTATAATATTTAAAAAACATTCTTGTTGTCAAAAGTCAAAATCTATGTGATGTAAATGTAGAAAAAGTAACGTCATCGTAGTCTATTAGTCCAATGCCAGTTTTCTAGTCATGTCAGCAGATTCATTTCAGATAAATTACACTCTTAGGAGATGCATGTTTTTGTCTTACAAATAGTATATGCGAGAAGATCCTATATCATTTGATTTGACATAATGTACTGTAATTCAATGTTTGAGGATACTGTTCACTTCACAACTAGTACTATGATCGTCGTGTCTTGTTCTTGTCATGTCCATGTTTTGAGTTTTGAGCCATTTTAGTATCAAATAAATGAGTTTTATGTTTGTTTAACTCATTTTTACATTTCATAAGAAAGAGACAGGTTCTTCTTTCATATTCTTATGAGTAAATAGAGAAATAGTCAAAGTTGAAAAACAGCAGGTAATAGTAATAATAAGATGGACATTGAGGTGGTCCGATCATGTTACCATTTTTCATTTCCATATATATAATAAAATGAAATAAATGAATGCAAGAGAATATCATTTTATTTATTTACAAAATAATCATAATTGTATAAATAATCAGATAAAACATTTTCATGAGAGAGTACTTCACGTTCACTACTATTATAATACTATACGGACCCAACTGGTAGAACTCAATTTTAATGCAAATATGTATTTTTGTAGTTTCATATATTCATAGAAATGCCTGAGAAGATGACTCGTTTATCTTGATCAACTAAACTAAAGTCGGTTTTCTGATGGGAATTTTCACCCGTGACATCCGTGTGACATGTAATACTTGGGTCACTCTTGACATTTTCTCCTCTTTCAAAAGATAGAAATTGAAAATCCACATTTTAATGAAGTGGGATGTGTTCTTTCCATCAGTTTGTTGCATTTGGAGAAAATCCCACCTTGAATGTCTCTACGGGAGTGTGCATCTATGTGTCCTAAACTTCAAAACTCAAAAGACTCTACTCAAAAGTCAAAAAAACATTTTGTATTATTTTAAAAATCGCCGATTCGTTTCTTTCTCATCGTCAACCTACAATAAAGGTATGATGATACTTATCCCTCTCCTGTCACTATTTACTGCCAAATACCAAGACACTTAAAATGTTGTATTTGGATCTTGCCCTCAGCGTTTTTCATTTTTTAGGAAAAAAGAAAAATAATATAATAATTTAATAAAAAAATGTCAGACATTTGTTAAACATTACTAATAAGTTGGTTTGTGTATTTATTATGAAACTGAGTTATTGCAGTGATAAATTTGGCATGACATATAATAATATTCTAATGTAATCCACATTCATGTATTTGTTTGTTTAATGTCTTACAATCTTACAAATGAATGAAACAGGCGTTTTTTGACGTGTGTCATTTTGCGGTATACTAATATGTAAATGGCATCAATTAATGAAGCATTATTACAGTGTAACTCACTTGAATTAATTTTTAAAAGATTAAAAAATTCTTTTAAGAATGACGCAATGTTTATTGCACGTATTTAAGAACACTATTACAGATATTTTGGTTTCTTTTGTTTTGTTAATAAAACAAAATAAATAAAATATTATTTTCAGAAAGCAGCTTTAATATTGACATTTAAATATAATAATATAGTAATACCAGTTTTAATCTAAGCTGTCTTTGGCACTTGAATTAGCATTATACATTTGATAAGATCGAGAAAAAGTTGTCTCAGTTGTTGGTCATCGCCTTCAAACTGAGGAGTTAGTGGACCGGTTAACAAACTAGCAAACCGATTAGCGACCTAAAGTTATTAACGAGCAAAGAAACAGATCCTTACTACTGGAAGGTGTTGGGCTGGAAAAATAAAATCCAATTGTCACTGTCATGTCATCAACTACTACTATAAAAGAAGAAGATTGTAGATAATTTGAAATTAACACTAGACGTTAAATTAAGGGAATTTTATTCTTCTCTTTTGTATATCATAAAAACAATGAATTTCTATCTAAAATGTCTATATGGAATAGAGGAGAACTTTTTTTCCTTGATTCCCATGGCTTAATTTACTCTGAAATAAGTGGTTGGTGGTGGAATCATTTTATAAAATTATTTGCTCATGAACTAAAAAATTACATGTTATGGTATAATAATTCTATACTATAGTCAAATACCCACCACACAGCACAGCAGTCAGTTTGATGAGATGAATTTAATAATCAAAGAGGTTGAGTTTCTTTCGTGTTAAAAAGTAAGCAGTGTAGTGTCTTTTTATTTTATAATGGCGAATATTTTTTTATCGCAATTCCTGTTAGTTTCTCTCTCTTTGCATTGGTTAGCCGCTAATTGCTAATAGTCCAGTTTATTACCGACGGGCGGAGAGAGGTAGAACAGAGGACTACATTTATTGGCAAATTGCCTCATGCTGCTTTAAATTTTCATTTAAGCTTGTTTTGCATATAAGAAGGAAGTACTAAAGCAAAGGGGTTTTGTTTTTCTGCCAAGTCAAGTAAACTCTGATGGTGGTTTCATGAGAGTTGATTTGATTGATTGATGGATATTTTTATTTAATGTTGTGAGAAAATAATAACACGGCTGTACTAATATTAATCTCGATACAAATAAAAATAATATGTTATCTTTCATCTGTTTTTATTAGTAAATTATCAATTTTTATTCCTCCCTATTTCATTAGAAGAATTGTATACGGTATTAAGATACCTTGTATGTAAATATTTGAAATACATAAAATGACAATACATTGTCCTTGTCTATTATGTCATTGTAAATGGAAAGAAAAATGATCTGCGACAAAAAGATGGCTGTCAATAAAATGGATTTTAAATACTTTAATGTTTTGATAGCTTCTGCTGTTAGATAGTCGATTAAGAAGACAGTCACTTGGAAGTCTATGATTTCCAAGACAGATAGTGTGTATATAAAACAATGGACCTTTCTTTCAATTGACAGACGGTGAAGACTTTTATTGTAACTTACGTTAGGTCTTAAACTGTTATTCGATGCTAAGAATAGTTGAAGAGACAGGAATGATTAATTTTATTGTGAGCCCTTTGATGTATTTCCCGTGTATCTTTTCTTGAATGGAATGTTGCTGTTATATAATAGTATTAATGATAATAACTATGTTTTGTTTGTAATGATATATGCCCTTTTGAATTGAACAGTCATAATAAGATGTTTCCAAACGAATGTCCTTAGTACATAGTTAGGTTTGTGTTTGAATAATTTAACGTTTCTGTCTCCTTTCACTCACTTCATGCATCATTTTAATGCCTTTTATCTCGCGACAATAATCAATACACAAAGCAAATGTATAGAATTTATTTCTACAACAATTTAATTTCACTCTCTAATAAAGAAGCAAACTTGTTATTCAAAAATACCTCATTATGTAGGCGTAATTAAAATTTTTATGTTTTCCGTAGATGAATTAATTTGCATATGTCTACTATTTATTTTGATCTCATAAATATTGTGGGCAGATGTTTTCAGTAAATTATTACGGAAATAAATAACTATACAATTTCATCAAAATAAATTGTCTATCTGTAAAACAAACAAGAGACACGTCACGTCAGTCTCATCCCATCGTCGTATCTTAATTCGTAATTGGAGTTAAATGAAAAGAACATATTATTTAGTTGGCGTCACACTCCATTGAATTTCAAAATATTGTTCTTTTATCCAATTTAATTACAACTAAAAGTTTGTTTTAAATTGAAATTGAAAAAGAGAAATTAGACCTCAGCAGCAGAAGAAGAAGTGTCTGATTGTGTTGGTTAGTTGTGGGTTTATGCTTAAATTGCTCTGGTGAGAGAATATGCGTTTGATACCTTGCAATTATTTTTGTGTTGTTGGTGTGTAAACTTTTAATTGTATTTCAATTAACTTCACGAGAGGAAGTTTTATGTCTGAATAATAATTATTTCTATATAAAGAGGTTCCTTCCTCAGTGGTTACTTTTCTTCAGCTTTTATTGCGTGTATGTCTTCTATCATCAATATTACTCCAGCCTGTACTAAAACAAAATTTTGTTTTAATGTGTATGTAATGTACGTATATATGTACCTGTATAAGATGAGTCTATACTTATTAAAAGAGAAAATTTACCTCTTCCTTTTATAAAATGCAATATTTTAAGCGTAATTCGTAAATTTAATGAATATGGACGCGTGTTGAAGTCTGGACTTCTCAAGAGACCTTAAACACAGAAGTCTCTCACAAGAAATACAATTGCAAGAATATCAGACTATGACTATAACTATGAAAATCATATTCATAAATCCTAAATTTCCATATTACTTACCCGATATGTAGATATCTTCTAGTTTTGCACTTGGGAGATACTTTCCTGTAGCAGAGTAGTAGATGAGATTTCTAATTATTTTGTTGATGGATGAAATTGCAAGTTTTTAGGTTGCATGCAACTCTTCTTATGTGTTGGAGGAAACCATTGTTGCATCTCCAGAGAATAATAGTTGATGAGATAAATTAGAAAATATGTGAAGGGAAAGGTGGCTTTGTTATGTCTTATATGCATATATTTAAAGTATATCAGTTTATATGGTTTAGAAGAATGCTTTTTGCTTTCAACTTATTAAGCAAAGTATTAAGTAAGAGATTCCATTCGTTTAATGATTATGTATTTTTCAACACGTTCCCACTGTCTTCCGTGGTCGTTAATTTCCGTCAACCGTCAACTCAAGCCAAAAGCTTTGCGTCAAGGGACTTTCTTCTTTTACAAGACTTTGGGCTTTTATTCCATAAATGTTGTGGGTTTTATAAGACCAATTTAAAACGGACTTGTTAACTCCTCTTTCCCTACAGGTGAGCATGCTTAATACAACTATGTTACAAAAAACTTACATACAAGGGATTTATCACCAATACAGTAGTACTTCCGTATCAGTTATGGTGGTTTCCTGCTTAATCCATAAGATATTACATATGTAAATGCAATTTACTATTAAAATGTTTTGATTTTTATATGTTTTGCACGTTCATTAAATTACATTCCTGGTTTTTAAAAAGTTTCAAAGGTTCATAATAAATAAACTCCGAGTGGGTAAAATTCCAGTTTTCAGTTATGAACAATGGACTCTTGGAGCAGGGATTTTGAGTTTTGATTTCATAAGAGTTTAGGGGTTGCGTGTTTTGTAGCTATTCGTCCATTTCAAATGTCTTGATGACGGGCTGAAGAACTTCCACTTGCACTTTTTATTGTGATGATGAGCATTTGAGATTATTATACGATGGCTCATCAAAGGACGTGTATACAAACAATTATGATTCTCTCCTGGGAAGAAAAAGTGTTGAAAAACTCATAAAATAGTTTTGGTCCTCTAAAAAGGAATTTAGTACATTGTAATATTGCTTACATGAATTAAGAATTATGCACACCTTAAAGTAATACCATGTTGTAATTGTATTGGTAATAGAGAATCCAAATCTATTGTGTCATACGACACATTCATTCATAATATTAACACAGATAATCTATAATAGTGTCCCTTATTCATACAGAATTGGCTCAAACGTTAAAAAAATTAACAATATGAATTATCACTCTCTGAAAAGAAGAATTGACGCTTTTATTGCTTTCGTAAGTATTATTATGTAAACTTTTGCATAGAAAAGCCATATTTTTGATTACCAACCTATTAAACAGCAAGTTTCAAGCGTCAAGTCATTTGCTTGCTCGTTAACGTTAAGTAAAGTTGTTTTGGAAATGAATGTTGTCAATTTGAGGCAAAGATTCATGGGCTCGGTGGTTGGTTGTCAGTGTCCCAACCTATTTAGCATAGCAATAATATTTGAAATCAAATCAAGCAAATCTTTCTAAACAAGGCAAGCTCCTCTACGCATAATAATTATATATCTGTAGATGGCTAGTATTTTTATTCTGTGGTGGTTCAAAATGTATATGTTCCCAACAGAGTAGATATAGTTAGTTGAGCAATTTCCGAGCAGTGTATTATCTATAGTACAATGTCAGTCGGTTCGAAATTCAACCTCAAAACGACAGGTTTGGTTGTTAGAAGTCAGGGTTTTAATTTATTGCCTAATTGCACTTATTGACTTGGGTCGATTGTACACCGGACTCGTTAGACATTGTACTTTTAATGGTAATCTGGTAATTATACTTGTTGCTTTGTTTTTTTGGGTACAATTTTGGATACACCAATTTACTCGTACTAAAATATAGTTTGCTCTTTCTTGAATAAGAGAAAATACAAAATAAACCTTTGCTGCTTGCCATTAATTTAATAGTATATCTGGCAATTTTCTATCCAAATCTAGGTTCAAGTTCAGGCTAAAGGTGATTAACGGATTGGTCTGCAGGGAATCAATTAACATCTAATTGGAAAATTAGCTCTGATCCTTTTATGGAGTAGACATTTTCCCCAAGATTTATTTACAAGTCTGTCATGACTTTTATTTTGCTATATGACCATTGAATGGCAAATGGCAAATTAATTGAAGACAAAAAATAACACGACAATACCATCTTTGTTGTTAGTACGTGTTAAATTGCTCATTATAATTAACATTTTTCTAAGTAGATTGCACAAATACGTTTTGGTTTCAAATTACAATTAGCTGCATGTGAGTTACACCTATTCATATATTTATAATAATGTGTGTTACTTTCAAAATTTGTAATAAAAATGTCACAAAAATGATTGTGATGATGCATTATTCCTTGGGTTTCAAAAATTCAGCTTTTGTCATTATTACAAGTAGTTGTTCTTTCTTCTTTGTCATACATTTTAAAGAAATTGATTGTTAGTGAGATTGAGTATGTGTAGTTTGCTCATACTCATACGAACGAACGTACATAATATCGTTGACAAATTTTGTTTTGTTATTGCGTGATTGATGACAGAAAAACGAAGAAGAATTCCAAATTATGTTATAGTTATGTTCCAAATAAAGCATTGAATTAAATTAAGGACCTTTTTGTTGGAACTTTTTTGGAATGCCGCCTCGACATACATGAAAATTAAATAAACGAGAGCTGTAATGTGAAATAGGCGGAGGTGAAATGCCTTGAGAATAGAAATGAATCTAATAAGATTTAGCATTCTATTATGGATGTGTAGTGGATCAGATGTCAACGAGATATGTAAAAAGGTGAAAGAGATGCTCCTTCAAAATTTAAGTGAAGAAAATTTTGTGCTTTGGACACTCTTCTTGTTTCATCTCTCATTAAGAACAAGTATAACTTTTTTGTCATTCTTGGATGAGGATGATGATGATGCCATGAAAAGAACCTGACGTGACGACTCTTGAGGGCAGATTTCATTCAGACTGTGATTTTCATGATGAATGTTTCCACAAGTTTAACAAGACAGAAGATATTTGTCTTTTCAAATTCTACAGTACAGATTTCTGCGGTAGATAACTGCTACGCTACAATTCGGAAGCACATTCTTGTGAAAATTTAAATTCATTAACCCATTATACTGCACGCAAGGAATGGTTAGCACTACTAAAAAATCAAGACTATATTATATCAAGACATTAATAATCACTTTATATAGGAATGATTAAACTTGATGATTGGAGAAAATAATCATACTATTATTACCTATATACATGTTCAATAAGGTATCATCTGTAATTGATGACATTTTGAGAATAAAGTATTCCGGTTTTTCCTTAAAAGTTGAAAGGTTGATTGAGATAAATGACTGCTCAATTTGTTCTGAGCTGACGACGGTTCGGTCTGTTTCTTCGTGTCATGTATTATTCTATGCAACATAAGGAAATGTAACTAACAAGATTCTATGAATTTACCGAAGAGGATTTAGTGGGATTTGGATCCTGATCAAAGTATGGTTGACTTGTTCGCTGAATGACACCATGTGGATTTCTCTCATTTTTCTTCATTCTCTAGTATAATGTAGTCAATAGAAAATTTCGTGACTTGTGGAGTAAGTCGCTCATTTACCCATTATAGAGTACGTTCTTGATTCCAATATTTTATCGTTTCTCTTGTCTATGGTAGTACACTGATAAGCAAATCATATCAGATTGGGAATTTACAAATTGGTTTAGAAACAGATCCTCTCATTGATTTCCTGGATGACAAGGTGCCTTCAACGGCTGTAGCTCTCATAATTTGTAAATGTCATTAATTTTCAGTTCAATTGTTGAAACTTGTAACCATTTATCAACTATATTCTGTAAACCCTATTGCTTCATGTTGTCAGCTTATTTCATTTAACAGATGGCTATCGTTGAATTTTTCGCGTATGGGATAAATTAAAAAGTAGTGGAACTGTTAAAGAATGTAAAAATGTTCTTGTGTAATTGAATGTTAAAAAAACTCTAAATAGACAGAACCCTTTTCATAACGAGGAAATTAAGACACGCAGTATTGTACAAGATTTTTAAGTAAGGATTCTAATTTCTTATTATTATGTCATTAAAATTAAATGTACACCCGTTCTCGTTAAATACTACGTATAGTTGTACTAGTATTAATTTGAAACTTGGAAAATTAATAGAATTGGAGAAGGAGGTAATTTTGCCTTTAAAATTGAAAGAAACTACAAGAAGCATTATTTATTATATGAGGGTGGTAGTATATACATGGACAGAAAACCAACGAAGTAAATTGTTACTTCCAATAGTAATTTCTACTGTCTGGGGATGTCGTAATGATAACAATGGAACAGTTCAATTGAAATAAAAAGGGACTTTTTGAAAAGAAGTAATTATAGTCTTGACTGTTTCTGCTGCTGATGTAGGTTATCATAAATGAAAATTGGTTCTCAGGAGTAGAAGGGGGGAAAGAAAGGAAAAGTATTTTTGAACATTAGTTTAGTACTAGTATGTAATAATATAATGGTAATAATAACAACGAACGATTCAAAAAGAAAAGAAAACGAGAGTAGAACGATTCGTCATTTTTAAAATACATATAACTGCTGTGGTATTTAGAATTTGCTTCACATATTCATTGTCAAGTTTCTCCGTATATGAAGACAAAAGATACTGTAATGTTTTATGTTTTCATAAGTGATAGTTTAAATATTTCCTAGTAGTATTTTTCAAAAAGAAGGAAATATTATCTGTAAAATATAGTGTAGTTGTAAATGTCGAATGTCGTTGTTTTAATATTTATTATTGGTCACTTCCTGAACGTTTCCAATCACTGTAATTTCAGCGAAACTTCCGTTTAGATTAAATAATACTAACGATAAGGCTTAAGACTGCCCATGGACATGGACTGAGAAAATTGAACGTTACCTGACCTGAGAGGTATTAGGAAAGTGTACCTGTGTTGAAATGAGATTTTGGTGATTAATTAGGTAATTAAATCCATTGCGTGTTTTTCTATCTCCATCATTTATGTTGTGACAACTGCTTATTAAATTGTGAAAATGTTTCCGGAAATCTCAAAACTCAATTGATGGAATATATACAGTTATGGCAAAACAAAATAAGTAATAAAACTATCTCCCTAAAATAATAAGCGTTTATACATGAATTAATAACCTTGTTCCATACCATGTTTCACATTAGTTTTGTGATTGTATTCTTATTCCGATTGTGATCTAATTTACTCATTTCTATAATAATATTTCATGCTGTTGTTAGCTGAAATGATTTATAGGACTTTGCCAAATTAGAAAACCTTATTTGCCAATCGCCTGCCTTGGGGGTTGGACTTTAGCTTAATAATTTGGCAAATTTATAATGAAAGGTGTTTTTCTTACAGCCAACTGTCAGTTTCAAATGATGAATCGTAAGTTATTGGAAGTAATCTCAAAAAGGGAATAGCTCCGTGTGAAATATTTAAAGACATCAATTTGGCTGACAGAATTTATATTTGTTGAGGTGGACATTTTTAATTGCATAGAATATTTACTTTATTATTATAAATTCAGCAGTTATAATACAAAATGTTAAAATGCTTGTTGGCTTTCTTTCTATTTAAGCTGCTGGAGACTAATGCAGAGAAATCATGTAAAATTCTGGACAATGAGCTAGTTGATGCAGGAGAGGACAGTTGACGTCCGAGAGTTCCAGGTTTCAGTGAAGCGTTTCATTCTGGCAACATAGCAGCATAGTATTCAAGTCATAGGACTTTGAGAAGTTCCATTGTATTCTAACAAAAGGGATTTCTATCGTCTCTCTCTCCTCCATTGTAGTGGTCTATTGTTACCATAATGTGTGATTGCAAAGTGACTAACGAGAGATCCTTAAGATAATCGTCCTCATTCCATTGCAATGTCTTCTCACTGAAAGCTGGAAGTCGACATTTCATATAAATGATGATCAAATCAGAAAACGAAGAGTAAATTATGATAGCCAAGGGATTTTCTTTTTAAGCTGCTAGTATTCTGTTGCTGCTGCTGACTGAAGGATATATCTGTCAAATATTTTTAATCTACTACCACTACTTGGAGTACCACATTTCAGTACTTACACTATAGTTCATTTTTTCCTTTAATATTATTTTAATTCAAGTTTAGGATTTGTCAAGTTTAAATGCGAAAGATTAAAATGTTGAAGCAAAAAGTTAAGAGATGCAGAGATACGATATGATTGAAGAGGCGAATGATCAAGATAAAGAGATTTGTAAGAGGATTTCTCAGGGATTATATCACCTCATGATGACTTTAACAAGAGAACTTCTTCCTTTTATTGATTCAATTTTTTCTTGTTAATTTGTACATTTTGCTGTTATTATTCTAATCAGGGAACAAATTTTACACTTCATCAGACGATTGTCATCACAAAAAGAGTCACCCCCAACTCACTGCGATGAGAAACTTCAAAGTTATGGATTTTGAAATTAAAAATCTTAAAACTTGGTGAAAACTCACAAATAAATAGAAGAAGAGCACGAGTTAGCTCATTGAAAGCTTTTTCTTTCATTGATGTGACATAAGTAGGCTAAAATCCTTACGATTTTCAAACTATATGTGTACCTTTTCTGCTAATGTGACTTATTGACCTTATTCCTGAAGCATTTTACGATGACTTGCATTTAACCCCCAAGAAGGTAATAATAAGCCCAAGTGAAGAGAATCTTTCAATGTTCCATTACGATGTACTATTGGAGGCTTAAAAATCAACTTCATTTCAAATTATGCCGACGAACCGCTGGGATTAGTCAAGTTCGGCATTTTTGACAATGAAGAATCTAATTGTTCTTTAATCCAGGACCAGCTAAAGTGAGACTAATCCGCAGATTCCTCCGTGTATGGCTTTACTATACGTCCATTTAGATTAGTAATAATAGGAATTTTTGATTTTCATCTTCCATGCACCTTTAAAAATACTCGATTGATCCGATATGATGCCGATATGTTATTATCAGACCCTTCTCTACAAGACAATCCATAAATTGACCCAGCAATTTAAGGTCATTTAAAATTCTAATGCCAACCCAACCTCAATGCGATTTAAATAAAACGTACTCTGAATTTAAAGAGATGAAGTGTACAGTGTACCAGCAAATATCGCAAAGTCATATAAGCTCTTTTTGTAGATGCATGGCGTGAGTGATTTGAACTTGGGAATTGACGAGGAATAGCATCTGAGATACTTAATATGTTGAAGTTGACAATGTTTTGCAAGTCATGAGAGATTAAAAGATGTTTTTATTGATTACATTGAAGAAAGAACCGTAAGAGAATATTATGACCATGACCCTCTGAGTATGATTATAAGTATATGGCAGCACTTTTAAAGAACAAAGCTCTATATTATATTATAAAGAGATGATAAAAAAAGACTATTTGTTTTATTTGAACAAGAATCAATGTTGACGAGTGACTGGAAGCAGATATTTTACAAGACAATGTCACGGATTGATGAGTCCTTTGAATATTAATATGAAAAATGCTAATATTGGAACTGGTTTAGTTTACAAGAGTTCATTTGACTACTGCACAAGCAAATAATATGATGGCTGACAGCAGCAGGAGGTATTCTTCCGTATCTGTTACGTCAAAACCACACACACCATACCAATACCACCTTAATAACCAGTGATACAGCCAGCAATTCAAGAAGATCGCATATCATCCTATTGGTTAACCACATAAAGATGATAAGCATTTCAAATGTCTCCCAAGATAAAGTCTGAATTCAATATTTGAGTTACAAGTACTACTATAGGAAATTGTTATCAATTTAAAAAAGCGTCTTTTCAAATTACATGTAGTCTTTCATGCGAAAAGATATTCATAAATTAAAATCTCATTACGATGCATACTACTATAGCAGAAGCAGAAGGAATCAAAAAGGCCACTTGTCATATGCATAAAAATCTGTCATATGAATTTTTATGCAAATATATTCTGCATATTATCAATTCAAGTTCTTTTGAACAAGAGATATTGTGACACCAAAGGACTACTTCAGTTCTTTGACTGTTCCTCCGTTGTTTGAGTTTGGCTGACGGGAAGAAGGTTCTAAATGTCGCTAATGCATGCTGGTGAAAATAAAATACGACCGGTAGCACAGTTGATGCAAAGTTTTTATTGACTCCTTCCTGCTGGCTTTAAGATCTTATCTGGAATTGTATCGGAATTTGTTGATATTTTATTATCACAGCAGACCCACAGCAGACAGCAACAAACGTGAAATTTAAATTGAAAGTCTGTCAATTCAATTTAAAGCAAAACAAGATTTTCAAAATTGTATTATCATATCATATAGTATTTGTGTTGAGGATAAATTGTTTTGGTCTTATGATTCTGACACATCCAAAACTCCGTGTAATGAGTGATTGCTTTCTCTTTTAGCTTTTACTGTACTAGCAATATACTCTGTACACTTATATTGTGTCTTTGACATTGCAATGATGATATTTCATTTCGTTACAATATAATACATGAGAAAAAATCCTAAAACCCCATCCAGCAACTCCCGCATGGCTTTTTACATGAAAATATTACCAATAATTTAACCATGAAATTTTCCAGGTTGCAGGTGATTGTGATTAGGTATATGGGCTATGCTCACTATTGCTCACCGCTGTGTCTTGTATCTTATTGGATCTACATTGTATTTATACATAGTTTTCTTTTTCTTTACCCTTTTCGGAAATATTTGAATTTGAATCCGACATGTTCATTGTGAGAATCCATGTAACCCCACTCAGACCCCGTGGTGACGGATAAAAGGTGCTAGTTAGAGAATTTTACAGATTAGACACAAAGGCAACAGATACTCATATTGTGGATGGGAATTTTAATGTTAGATTTTTGAGGTTTAAAAATATTTCAAGTTTTTCACACCACTTGAGACTTTTGACTTTCAGTTTTTGAACTCTTCCCTGTAACAATCTAAAGGGTTTCACTACTTCCATTTAAACTTTATTAATGGAAAAGGCACTTTTGCTATAATGATAATTTACGAAACCTTTACAAAGTTATCGAAGCTTGTGGGGTGCATATTTTTTAAAGAGCCTATTTAAGAAACTTTTGGAGCTTAATTTTATTTGGTGGCATTGGATAAAACTCTCGAAATACGTGTGTGTGTATTATTTAAAATATGAGATTTTTAAAATTCTAAAAATCATAACTTTGTGCGTGCATGCATTCTATCATCTGCCTTCCTGCTGACAAAACATACTTAAGGTGTGAATAGCACTGAGTTCGATGAGAAGAGCTGACACCCGCATAATATATTGTCATTTTAGAAAATGGACCTTTTTGATCGGCAAACTTTCCTTCATTTATTTAATCACGTTTTATCCATTTGACATTCCTCATTTTCTTTTCCATTGTATTTTATTACTTCACTCTAAGGATTCCCCTGGTTTAGCTTGTGGTCACATTGCATCAAGAAAGGACACCTAAGGATTATTTTACGTGGATTTTTCATCATTCAATTTATTGTTGTTCCTGTAACAATACTTTTTTACGGCTAATCAGCACCGATTATTCATTGTATTGTAATTGCGCGTTATCTCTGGAATTTTTATTTGATTCAAGAAGAGAATTTAAAATTTTAAGTTAACATCTGAAGCTTTTAGTTTTTTCAGTTCTTTTCTCAAAATTTTCCCAAAAACGTTCTATGGTATTATTAAATTTTTCTTCAACCATTATATATATGCACCGGAGACAATGAAACAGTTTTAGAATTTAAAATGATGGAACTTGAGGCCGTACATAATAGGAATAGGAAAAGGATGAGGACAGGGCGTTATAGAATTTCGAATGAGACAGCAATAGTAAATGGGAATAAATATGTCCTGTCATCACCAACTAATAACTCTGAACTCCTCACTCCGTAAGTTATTAGTTTCAAATTCACTTAGACTAAAACATTTTAACAACAACTCTGTATTATTCTCTCATAAGCCACACTAGACAAATGAGTGAATTATATTGAGAATATTAGAGTCAAAGCGTGAATTTGTTGCATAGCATTGCATTGGTGGTGAATCGGTATTTTTCATTACACAATTTGTTTCGTAAATTATTGTAGCTTTTTAGTTGTGGTGGTTGATGGCTTGGTCTTTGGATTGTCTACCATTGCCCATTGCATTGGTCATCCACCTTATTGAATGGAAATGGAATGGAATTACTATAAATTTTCGTATCATCATCATATTTCATGGCTGTTTTATTTTGGTTAGGTGGGTCCTTTTTCCACACATACAAAGTCGTCACGCTGGTTAAACTGAATTGAATTGACTTCATATCTGAAGGTTGAATTATGTAATGATACATTATACATAACAACAATGTACAATATTATTGTGTACGTAAGGAAAGACAACACAACACGCATCAACATTACATTACATTAGGGAGAAAATTATCATGGGAATGAACAAAAGTATATTACAAGTTGATATTCTCTTGATACATTTTACGATAAAAAGAATAGTTGCGATAGACAGATCTGCTAACAAGGAACCTTGGAGAAGGCAATATTATTAATGGATTCTCAAGCTAAAAAAAGAAGACTCATTTTTTGAAGCACAGGGAGAGAGAAGATAAAAGTCCAACTCGGATTGGCAATAATAATCATAATAATAAAATAATAATAGAGAGCCTTGATAAAAAAGATGGTCAAAGCATTAACGAAATGTTATGTCGTAATAGAGTGCGGATTAGGATTGAAAACGATGAAAATTCTCAGCCGCGCCCAAACTAAAGACGCTTTTAGATATTATTATAGAATATTAAAAGAGTTCTGTTGTTGATGTCAAATCAGATCAAAATATTTAGTCAGTCTCAGTCTTGTCTGACACAACAGACCAAAAATAAAATGAAAAACTACTCGCAGATTGAAGGAATCAACATAAAGTTTGATCCCAGGAATTGAATTCATCATCATCATCATCATATAAGCAGAGATATTTTTATCTTTTAGAATCTGAATCAGATCATCGCGTAATCATAGTTTAATAATGTAAAGCATATCATTTACATCTAATATCGTTAACATTTTTATGGTGTGGGGTTGAACTCCTCCTCGAAAAATTTCAATGCAATCAATTCAAAATACTTTAGTGTCATATTCTTTAACCGGTATAAATGATGTGATATGATATGCGTGTATTATTAACGGTATGCATAACAGATCTTGCTGCAGATGCAGACTGATTAAAGAAGGTAAAGTTTTGGTTAGTTGAATTTGAATACAGTAAAAAAAAGTTACTATTCTTATTTTTATTATTACCAAATATCTTTTCTTGGGAGTTTCAAAGTTTCATATTTTTCAATGAAAATAGTGCAAGAGGGCAAGAATCAAGGCACAGAGTGAAATCTCATATCTCTATATCTTTTTATCTGTTAAGTTGTACTTTTTGCTCACACGACGAAGAAGTCAAGTTGTTGCATTGTGGTGTGTGTGAGCATTTTCATTTTATGATGTGATTGTGATGGGCTTTGCACTTTATGGAGATGGACTCATGTGGAGACATTATTGAAAATCACTGGGGGTAAACTTATTGAATTGAATAATATGAAAATTTCAATATGCTCCTGTCTAATATTTTGAACGGTTATCGTTATGAAGTCTACTATTATTGCTATTTGATATTATACATGATGCAAATAGCCATTGTACTGAAATGATTGTAACCTGTCCGTGAGTTTCCTACCTATCTACGATGAGAAGCATTATGAACACTGAATTGCATTGTTTCATTTTAACACCTTCGAAATACTAAACTTTATTAAATAAATTAAACATTTATTTATCCAGCATCTAAATAAATTCTTTAAAGATCTCGTCTTGTATGGAATGTTAATTTATTTAAAGTTTGTAAGTTCATTGAAGGTAAAAGGCCCATTTTAATATGAATGAGGAAGAAAGTAGTGTCGGGCTTAGGTGTTATATGTAATCGTACTTACTTACGCATGATCGTCTTAAGATTAATTAATCATTTTACAGTGAAAGGTCCGATTAAAAGTGTGAAATATGGAGGTAATGAGCCGTTAAGGTATAAAATATTTTGTGTGGCTATAACTTTTGAACTGAATTAGCACCCTGAGGTTTCTTTGAATTGAGTGTACAGAATTCTAAACTCGTTGACTCGATCCTCATCAGCTTATCATCAAGCTTCAACTTCAATTTAATTCATGTCGTGCTGTTTGCTAGAATCTTTTCCAATTACGCTCAAGTTCAAGATGGTCAAACCATTTTCATATTGAATGCATTTACTGTATTTCTCTTTGTTCTTCATTGAAAGGGTTGCTAGATTCAATTCCATCCATGGAATATATTTTATTAGTCAAATCCTCCCGTGATATGTTAATTTTAAAATTCTCCGTCATTTACGACACACTAATTCAAAGCCTTAGAGCTTCCTGGTTATATTTCTTCATGGGTGAAATTGGAATTTGATAAACTTAATACTTAACAACAACAAAGTAAAATCGAAGTATTGGTGGAATTTAATGTTAAACTGTTCACACATCTCATCGGAAGATGAATAGTTGATTCAAAATTGCTTTCCATCAATCCATCACATCATTGTATTGCATGGTTTGATCAAATTCGTGTTGAGTCGTGACACAGGTGTAACATCTTTAGTCTTTTATTTTAAATCTAAACTATCAAGAGAAAATCTTTGTGAAGAAAGCTAAACAATCATAAAAATAATCATCATATCGTTATCGTGAACTTCAATCATTATCTCATCCTAGAAAGAATAATCGACATTTTAAATGCTCTCTTCCCATCAATTTATTATTGTTATTATTATTATTACATTCTAGTTCTACTTACTGACTTTCTCAAATACCAAATGTTCTTCAATCAACTATTATAACCCAAGGAAATTGTTACTTAACAAAATTGTTATTGTTTTAGCATGTTTTTATTATTTTACCCAAATGGATGCATTTCATATGAAAATATTTCCCCTTAAAATTAATTTCTACTCTATATGAACTACTAAAAGAATTTAAATCAGTCGTATCATCTTATCACAGACATTTTTCTTGACGAATTACAAAAAAGGATTCCCCATAGTTTTCCTCTGGTCATCCATTTTATCAATCAACAGCCGGCATCAACACCTTCGTATCTTCTACGATGCTTGAATTCTTGGTTGAATTGGATGACCGATGGGGATCTTGAAGGAAAGAAAGGTTGCACACATCAACAGACATCATCAGATATACATTTCTTCCTCTTGGTTTTCTGTAACTCTTCTTCTTCTGAGCATTGTTTCACTAAAACTAAAAGATGATGAATGTTCTCTTCTGATGATAAAAAATTACTCATCATTTTGATCACCGTATTAATACTAAGCCAATGTAGTTAGTATAATCATTTTGAAAGTGAAGAAGAAGAAGAAGAAGGAATTTGATTTCTTTAAAAGCACCGACTGACTGACTTGTGCGGCCATATAGTTTAGTTCAGAATTCAAAGCATTTCAAAATCAAAATCTTAGCAGATAACTGATTTGCTTCGCATCATCACATCTGCTCATCATTTTCACACTTGTGTTCCTATTACTATATCAGCAGCAGCTTATGATGGAACATCATGAATTGTTGGAATGGAAAAAAAATGATAGCCTTATGTATGTGTCACTCCAAGAGAAGGATTTAAAGATTAGAGGAATTTGAGTTCAGAAAGTAATTGCGCTTCAAATCATTGATATTCATATTTCATATTACTATTTTCCGATTCATAAAGGATTGTCTCATTCTAAAATGAAATTATATACACTCCCATTTAAATAATTTAAAGCTGTTGGATCGCACGGGTTTGGCTGATGGTGCTGTCGAATCAGTTAATAATCAAAATCTTTTGTGCCATACTGTTTCTGGAATTTTCTTTGTTACTTTGCATTTAAAATCATTGGAGTCTATTCTCAAATATTAATCTCCGACAAAAGATGATTTGTAAAAAATAAAGTAATATTTATTATGCAAAATTATTATGTACATTCAAAATTGAGATGCGTGTAAAATTCAAAAATGCAATTCCATCTACGTGATGTAAAAAAAACTTTAGAATGAAAGCTAAAAACAATTATTATTGTTATTGACTGCCTTCAAAATTTAAATTTTATTGATTTTACGAGACATGTAAACGAGCGATTTGTCTAAAAAAGAATGCCATAATTTTTCGCTGTGTTGTTGAGAAAATCATTTTATATATTATTGCCAGTTAATTTTTTAAAAGTTGCATTTTTCATGTTTAGTCGAGACTGCGACTGAATAAATGCAATTCTGTTGTTATATAAGAGTTAGTTGAAAGTGTCAGAACTGGCAGTGCGTAATGTATTTTCATTACGAGGACGTCCAGTTGGTGCATTGCATAATAAATAGGGTTGATGGTCATAAAAACACTTTTGTGTTGCTCCTTTGAGAAGAAGAATAATGAAAATGAAGAAAGTCGGAGTTTTATGTAATAGATGTGATGAGCTTGTGTGATTTTATTTTATGCAGTGTTACGTGATACTCATATTCATCTGTCAGATGAGTTTCTTATTTTATTCATAGTCATAAAATATCATCTGAATATACATTGTACTCTCTTTTCATCTTCAACATAGTCAGGACTGCTTGAGTTTTTTTAGTCTCACTAGTAGTACACTACTCTCGGAAGCAATAGTATCACATATATACATGAAGGAAATCGAGCAGTGCTAAATAGTTTCGTAGATATGAATATGAAATTGAATATGCAGAGACTATATTTAAAATCTACTTGTACTATTTAGGAAATTGTGTGGATACCATGTGGTTGAGAATAAAAGACCATGATGACGGCAAATTCTCATCACACAGGTGGTCTTCTTATTCTTCATATTTTTTTACTATTAAATACTACTGAAAAACCATTTAGTAAAAGTAATGTAATTGTTGTAAGGATAGAAAGAGATAAATACTTTCTCATTTAAAATAGCTCGCTCGTAGTAACTTCCATTTCATTTTCATATTCCTTCAATTCTTTTTCTTTAACATGTCTGTCAGAAATGCTCATATTTCGTAGAATAATAAATTAAAATTATGTTTCCATTTCGACTCTTCTTGATAAAGATGAACATTCTGCTATTTTTACCATAAATAATAGTTTAACTGTTGGGCTGATAAAATTATGCAAGTTAAAGAATCTTAAAGATTTAGAATAACCTTAAGCTGTCATAATTATGGGAGGACACTATAACAAAAGAAATTCACAGAAATGAAAATGAAAACCAAATCAATAAAAGATGACAAAATAGAATTTAATTGAAAATTAAATTAGAAAATGAAATTAAAATCAGCACTACTGCTGCAAAAACGGTCATTGTGTTATTTATTGTATTGGTGTATTGTATTACATATATAGAAATAGTAGTATATAGTTGCATCAATTGCATCATTCTTCAATTTAAATATCCATCTGTCAAATTGAAATCAAAGTCAGATAATATTACAATGCCAGCATTATGTTAGAATTGTAAAGAGTTAAAGAGATGATTTCAATTCAATGGTCATTATTGTATGCCAGCAGATGAAACTCAAAGAATAGTTAGCTGATAGAAAACGACGGCAAGGTGTATTTATGGAGAGGAAGATGAAGCTAAACTTCAGGGGTGGTCATGCCATGATCAATAAATATTGATAATGAAAATTGTACTGGATAGACTGCGGTGCTATTGAGTAATCGAGAACTCGAAAAGAGAACTTCAATTTAATGATATCAGTTGCCATAAAATATATTATCCTTAACTTTAATTACAATGTACGATGAGAAATATAAAAACTAATACAACAAAATGCTGAATCTCTCCTTAATAAATGAATAAATTCTGTCAGATTTTTTTCTTTATTATTATAGAAAATAATTCCAGAGTATGTCTTGAAGTGCAAACTTGAATTAAGATGTTCTTGACTGGATTCCTGTGTGTAACATTTTGGTTACATTTGTTCGTGCACTGTTGGATCTTAATTAAGAGTGTTACCTTCAATTTATGTACATTTTTATGCTAATACAAAGAAAGGGAGAGAGAGCAACAACCATATACATTCCATGCAAGTGAATTGAAACAAGCAAGTTTTAAAATAGGGTGTACATTAGATAGGATGTCTAATTAGAGGTTTTATATCAAGATGCATACTTAATTCATTCACAATTGGTAGTGGTCCATTCCACAAGCTGACAGCTTGGTTTTCGTACTTTTATTATGTAGTTAGTGAGGTTCTTCTAGTGGCAGGAAGCTGCGGTTTTAGATTAAACTTGATTAGGATATTTTACGACCGGTGGTGGTGATGGTAGAAATATATAGAAAAGCAACTTTCCTTCTCCAACTATCATCATCAAGGATCATGCAAGAACAGAGCAGCACAGAGAAACTTTTCAAGAGTACTTCTTTCTTATACTCAACACTAGAGAATATTTTAATACTTTACTCTTCTCAGTACTAATGAGATCTTCACAAATTACCAGAAAGAATTATGCATTAAAATACACTTTCGATATAAAGATTTTTATTTCATCCATTCATCAATCTCTTTCGTAATGGAGACTAAGTGGCTGAAAAATAAATAAAAGCTCATATATAGTTTCATATAATTTGACACTTAATGTTAATAAATAAATATTACAGAGGTTGAAATTTTACTACCGGTAGTAAAACCTGTCTTCTTCTCAAGAGAAGAAAAAGGATTATAGGATTAAATAATAATAATAATCATAATACGGATCGAATTCAGCAGAAGCTGTAAAATGAAACTTGATATTGATTTTATTTCCTCATTATCTCCTCATTGAATTTACCTTTTATGCTTATACTAACACGTTTCCTATATTAGTCTGTGAGAAGATGAAAATAAGAAATAGCAGAATTCATTAGATCCAAAAACACATAAAACTTGGATCCATAAATCTTACAAGTGCTGCTGTCGACAGTACACGAAATGAAAAATTCAGCACAGCAGCATTAATAATATCGGTTTTGTTTAAAAAGTAATCTTAAACCCTTTTAGAAAGACATTTACTACTAACACATATAATAAATTATAAATTTATCTTTAATCTTATTTCTAGAATTTGTTCAGCCAGCCAGGCTAGGTAATTTAAATCTTGAAATCTTTTTATCAATAATAGGCTTCAACTACTACACACTATAATACTGATATTTTTTATATTCACCAGCAGCAGAGGTTCTAAATCTAAAACAAATTTCCCAATTAGGTCTATCATCACTATCACCTACTTAGGTTTAAACAACAACAGCTTTGACTTGGTTAGCATATGTTATTATGATACGATTTACGAGCAGTCGTGTTTCATATTACTGTCGTTAATTTTAGTTCGTTTTCATCATATGGACTTATCGACATCATGTCAGAAATGTACGTGTATAGTTTCAGTTTTCTGTTGTTAGTTTTTTCAATCAGCCTGAAGTGAAAAATATCTATCTATCTAATGCAATAGTGTAGGATTTGTTGAACATTTGGAATTTAAGAGTTTATCTTAAGGAATTGAACTCTAATGATGGATTCAAATTTTGAGGTGTGCGTGTATGTAAATAGAATTACAGCCGTTTTTCGATCCAAATGTTCACCTGTCAGTGTCAGTTCAGAAGCCAATATAATAGTAGTTTGCTTAAGAAATGTACATAGTAGAATTTCAATTTCAAGACCTAACGAGGATTTGATTTTCCGATTAAATGAAAAGTAGTCTCTTTACATTTCTAATTTACACAAGATGAATAATCCAACAAACTATACAGCCATGCTAGGTTGGTATTGGTATGTACTATTAGTACTATGTAGTAGCACAGTGAGAAGTAATAAATGATTGAAAATGAGCTGAGAAGAATGGTAAATTGATGTATGAAGAGAAGGCAGCCGTTGGGTGCCTTCGCCTTCTGCTGTTCTTTTCTTATCCATCATTTATGTAAAATTTTAAATTAAATTCTCTCATGTTATTAAATACTTTTCTCCATTATTATTGGATGGAGAATGTTTCTAAATAAATTAAAATCATAGCTGCCTAGTTTCCCATGATGGATCACATTTCTCTGCCCTGACATATTGTCGTATCGTGCAGCTATTTTCGAATTGATCTCTCTCTCTCTCTGTAAGTAGTAAGTAAAGGAAGTTTTATAAAAAGGCTTTTATTATTATTCCTTCACACACAAATAATGTGCTAGCATGATGAGATGAAAGCCAAACCACAAATATATTACCTACTTTCTCTCTCTCTCTCTTTCTCTCTGGAAAGTTGGTTCTTTGAGAAAGCTGTCGTTTACATTACATACATAAAATTCAAGTATTTTTAGCATTTTTATATTCAAATAACTTCTCAAAACCGAATTCTATATGCTTCAACTATCAAAGCAGTCTCATTATTGATGACGAGCTAAACCGGAAGATTGAGTCAAAGCAATCGATATAAATTTAAATAATATGAAAAAATGTGATTCATATATGATATCGCAACAACACACTTCCCTTACTAGTCTTGCTTGTTATCTATTCAGAATTCATTTGTGGAATCCTTTGATGATTTACAGATTGTTCTCAGAATTTCCGGTTTAAATTTTTCCAACAATTTTTACTCTAGAATAATAATTGTGTATTCAGTCAACAATGAAATCAAAAACCTTTCAATCAATATCTACAGTGCAGAAATCTGTCCTACTTTCATGCATCTTATGAAAGGGAGATAGGATGAAAGGAATTTTTTGTGTGGGATGATTTGTCTAACAATAATACTATATTTTAGTTTTTACAGGAAAAACAAGATATGTACAAGTGTTTTCTAAATTGTAATAAACCTTCAAGATTACAAATAAGATTACGGATAGAACTTTCACAAACCCTAAACGATAATTGATTACATCCCAAGAAGCTGTTTAAACATTTCTCTTCTTACATTCTCTCAAAGAATGAGTATAAAACAAGACAAATGGATTTATTTACCCACAAAATATTTTAGCATCTGGAAGAATTTTGTCAACATAATATGACATTATAAATATATGGGACACTTATGCCGACAAAAATACAAGACATCCTTGATGGGACAAAATTCTATTGAACATCGAACCTCTTTTATTGTCAATTGAAAGCATATATTAAATAGAATTCGTTCACGGAATCACGAAGCGAAATTTTATAAGTGGTTTTTGAAGAGGTAAAGACGAATGCCTTAAAGGATCCCTCGGGTTTGGTTTCTCTGTAATCCCAAGTGCTCATCATTATGTAATAATAATGTGTTTGTATTTGTTCAGTGCTGCAATGATTAGCACTGAAGAGTATTGACGATATCTCTATTTGTATTGTTGGTCTTTTGTCCAACTTTTGTTTCCTCCTCTGGTATAACGACTTTCCACGAGCACTTTGGTTTCAAGAGGCGGTTGACAATACAGGAAAAGATGCAAGACTTTGAAAATAGGGTTGGGTTCTACTTGTCCTGTTATTTCTCTCTGTCTCGGAACACTGAAGAAATGATAAAGTTAAGTTATGGTTTTTCCCAAGGAAAAAACATAAACCAACAACTAATAAAGACTCATCTCCAATGTTCCGATTGCTTAATATATATTTCAATTCAAATTCGATCTCCTGTTAGCTGTGTCACGTCATACAAATATTTCTGCTGCTTTTCTCATATTTAGTACTTGTGGGAACATACTGTTTTAGTTTCGAGATCTCTATTGCTGTTGTTGGCCTACTTCTATCGGCAATAGAAGACATTCAAGATCAACAGAAACTTTACTTTACCAACAACTTACCTTTAAATATCCATTTCATGGGACATTTTTAGGATCAGAAAATATCCTCAAGTCCTCATTGGATAAACTTTTAGGGAAGATGAGCCTGTTCCTGTTTAGTATTCCTCAAGTCGTCTCTCTTATGCATTTTAAGATGTGCTGTAATTGAAGCACCTTATGACGTGAAGGAATATCCTGTGAAGACAAGAAAGGATTATGTGCCATTTAGTGTTATGTATGACTAGGAATCTTCTCTTCCTTGACAAGTTTTTCTCGTATCGTGTCTCAGTCTCATCCTCCTCGTTATCATACATGTATGTTCCTCTGTGTTGTAAAAGAGATCTTCAATAAAAAGCTCGGATTGTGATGCGATATGCGATTGAAATTTGTAAATGCATTTTTTCTTCCTCGAGAAATAGATTCAACCCTTACTTACATGTATATAGTTAAGCGGTAATATGTGTAAGGTTTTGGAAATAAAGAATAACGACCAGTAATGATGGGCTAATGCATCTGTTATCACATCGGCGGTAGTGGTAGTGTCATTGTCGCTTGCTCAAACTCCAGAAACTATCATGATGCAAGATCAGAGGAGAAAAGTGTTTGTCCAATGGCTTTTTTTGCCCATGTTGGATGGTGAGACAGGACACTTGGGGCCTTTAACGCTTATTATCTATCTCTCTAGGATATATATTGGCTTAAGAACGAAGGGCCGAAGGACAAGTTCTCTTGGAAAACATTACAACAGGGTTCTCGATTGCTTATCCCACATATTATAACTTACATTACTAAACTTAATTTCCAGGCAGGCTAATTATATTACATATTTGAGTTTCAATTTCAAGATTCTTTTATTCAGTTCTTCTTTATTAAGTATTGTAAGTTTATTAATTCTGTATAAAATGTTGAAATCCAAATCTATTTTATGATTTAACAGAGCACTTTAGTAATCTTTTCTTCGGGCCCCGGATATGCTAAAATAGCTACAACATTATGCTCCCTGATAATATTGCTTTATTCTGTAATCTATTTTGGTGGGGTGCTACGTAATCTAGAGAAACATTTCATTTTGAAATTTTCATCTCCTCTTGTGATGTTGATGTTCACATTTTCACATATTATCTCCTCCCCTGTTTACTCTTGCCAGGGGGCTTACCTTTTATTGTTATTAGTAGTAGTGACTGATATTTTCAACATCATTTCCTTTCTCCCCGTTAGATAACTTGTCCTCCAGAGTGAGATGAGTGTTTATTGATCTTTCAGCAAATTTTCTTAACCCGTTTTTTACTTTAGTTGAAAGATTATCTTATCTCTCTCTCACTCACTCTCTATGTGCATACTTTTCAATTTCAACACATTTATAAATAATTTATCTAAAAATGATTTCCAAATTCACGGAAGATATTTAATAAATTAAATTACATGAGAAATTTTCCTGTTTTTCCTATCAGGAGCAGAAGAATAATGATTTTCCAACCTCATTACGTTGTTCGTTGGTCCAAAAACACGAAGTAAATTAATGGATGCCATATCCCACAGAGTGAAATCTACTTTCACTATTACTATTTTCTCTTTTCTCGTGTAATTTGGAGGTTAGCTCGGTAAATTTAACCGGAGCATAATGCTAAGTTACCATTAGGAAGGACTTCCCATGGATAAAATCCGTAATGGTTTTGTTTGACAGTATGACACTGTCGTTTTCTCTCTCTCTGAGAGTAAAAGTAATTACTCATTAGGTACATGTGAAGCCTTTGAGTTGACCAGCAACATAGACCACCCATTACTACTACGCTTATGTTATCGTGGACTATTTCGGGAGATTTTTCTCATTAACTCAGTCAGTGACATATCAATGACAATCCTATTGGTTCACTATCCTCGCTCTTTATGTCCGGACTCTTAATTAAAAAAGGATAATTATTATTACTCCATATTTGTGAAAGTCCTTTTCTGACTATTATTTTTACAAAAAGATGTTTTTTCCCTCATCCTTTGAAGTTTCAATTTGTAGATGATGTTGACTTGTTAAAATTCTCATTTCCTTTTCCGCTACACTTAAATCCAGATCAAAGATAAATGTAAAGAGGTCTTATATATAATATTGTCATTGTTGTTGAGCTTATGTCTATACTACACTACAACTGCATTTCTTCCTCGAGTTAAGTTTGAGGGGTTTGAAGACTTATTTTAACAAACCTGCTGCTCAATGAACGAGTAAATCTCCGTATTATTGAGGGGAGAATAAATATGATGATGATGAAGATTTTCAATACGAGGATGAGCTTTCGAGAATGATATGAATTGTATGCGTTTTTCTCAATGCATTTGGTTTCGTTGTTGTCCTTTGATTTATTTGATATGAACATGGACTGTGTTCCCTTGTATAAAACTACTGTAAAAAAGGTTCCATTATTTCAGTACAATGAGTGAGGACGTCTATTTAGCTCTTCCTTTGCGTCACTGCATGTTTTTTGTCGGATTGTTGAATCTAAATGGATGAAAATGTATTTATGCAGTGTGTAATGTACTTCTCTGTATTCAATCAACTTGGGGACAGATTTAGAATTTGTCAAAGGGTTATTTTATTTGGCCAGAGTCTGTAATTCTCACAAGTATATACTATACTAGTATATATGCCAACACAGTTGAGAACTTCAATGATCTCTTCCTTTATATTTTAGAATTCTAAATATCCTTTGAAGTTTTTTTCAATTTTGTTTTCAAGTGAGCTCAAAATGGAAGTTTAAATATGTCTAAAAGTAGACCATAGCGAATGAAGAGAAAAGAAGAGAATCAATGTTGATTTTCCTGTCGAATAAAAATAAAGAACTGACCTGAACTCTTTAGGGGGTAATAGAGATGCTAATGTTAAACATGTCAACCTGGAATCCTTTGCGTTTACCTTTATCTCGGTAACCTTTTACTCTTGAAGTTTACTTCATGCGTGAAATTTCATTTAAATTTCAAATAAGGTTTCAGTGTAGACAAATATACCATTATTATATTATCGGAAGGAAAGGATCCTTGCGTGATGCAATCTAATGCATTATTCAACCGGATTGTCTTATTTTCTACCATTAATGCAAGCGAAAGGTAATAAACTCGGAGGATTTGCAAGGAAAAACGTAAATCAAAAGACTTTTAAATGCAAAATTTTATACAATTGCAACTGAATTTTACTGGAACTAAAATAACCTCGGAAAGTTAGACATAATATTGTCTGCATCTTATTTAATAAGGTTTTGAGAGCTAAACTCCATTTGATCTCGCACCAACTTATTAACACTTGAATGACACTGTGTACACAAGAGTATGAGATGAATAGTACCGATTGCTGATGGGACAAATTTGAAGTACTGTAAATTGACAAAGAAGGGCTCTTCTAGTAGTTCATTTCTTTTTATACATGTTAACTCAAAGTTCTCTCTGAAGGGTTGGGGTTGTTGTTACATGGATGAGATTTACAAGATTTACGTCGTCAGATAAGAGGAAAAACTCAATTTTAAAATTTGAAATCAGAGAGCTAATCGTCGAAGGATTTGAATTTGAATGCAAAATCAAAATGAGCTTTAAAACTTCTCGTATATTTTATCATTGAAGGATTTGCTACAGTGCAATCATGGAATTCTACCCCATACAATTTATGTGACTTATCATGATGATGATGAGGATTTTGTAAAACCAATTCAGAATTGAGAGAAAGTTATTTAATCTTTCCTCCACCAAAGTTGATTTGAAATGTAGATGATGAAACGCCAGAGGGATGAATTTTGTGTTGCAGAAACCGATTATCAAGAGCTAGATAAGTGTTGATTTTCTTCATTTCCTGTCGTCTCATCTCATCTGAAAGTAGTATATTATTGCAATGTAAAATCCGTTTGTTCCTCCTGTTGGGGTTGCAGTTATCTAGCATACTATAATATGATTGTAGCTAATTTAGGGGTAGGAAAATTGTTCATCTACATCTACATTCCATTTATTCCTTAATTTCATAAAGATGAAGTTTGTTGGTGGTGGGATTTTCCATCAGTTTCATTTCCTCGTACAATAATGTGTAGTGACCATATTTTGTGTATGGTACCCTCGGGGTTTAATAATCCACCAGCAGAGAGTTTCCTCTTCTGTTCTGGAGAAAGGGTTAAAGTAAAAGTGACATTGACATTAGCAAACCAAATATAATTCATCTTTCGTGTTCATCTTTTCAGTCATACAACCATACATAATTACTCTTTCGCCCAAACGTAACATGGGAACACGTAAATTTATTTACTTTTCAAAATAAAATTTGAAAATTACATCTCATAAAATTGAAAAAAGCATTGTTCTCTTCATCTTTTATTTATGTAAATACTATATCAGGAATGGGAGTGAATTAAATGGAAGAAGTTGAAAGCAAATAGGAGACGTAGTAATAAGTTAGTTGTATAGTATTTTGCAGTTTTGTTGGCCCCATCCTAACTAATCCAATTTGGGAAAGAGCATGTATAAATTAGCTTTAGAGATAGAAATGTAGCTATTGAAGTTTCCGTGTTAGAGCTGGGAGGTTTAGATGAGATGAAAGGTGGGTGTGTTTGGAAAAGCAGTATTTATATTAGGATAAAAGAAGATGTGAAATAAAATACAAAAACTGGCTAGGAGAGAGTGAAGCGTCTGTTGCTGCTATGTTGGCTGTGAAAATTGTGAAATGTGATGTAAAACTGACTGATGAAGATGACTTAGAGAGAGTATTAAGTACCCACCACCACCATGCACCACCAACAGCAGTAACTTAACTAGAAAGGAGGGCTTTAGACTAAATTCAAGAGGAATTACGAATAACCATAATTTTCCTCATGGCGATGAGAGTTGTATTAAAAAGAAATTTTAGTTTTGGGGGGTCCATTTTAGCTCACGTACGACCGACCAGCTTGATTTTTATTTTTTTTATATATATATTCTCTTTTTTAGAGATTCAGTTAATGCTGTGTGATGACAGACTGTAACTAACTAGCTGTTTCATATTCGACAGTTCCAATGAGAACCCTGTCTGCTACGCTACACAATTTCTCTCTCATTGTGTCTAAATCCTCATTTGTGTAATATTATGTGGAAAAGCTGAGAACCGTTTGCTTTCCCTCATGCATTATTATTATGGGAGATTATCAATTATTTCCTCGTGTTAAGAAGAGTAAACTTTGTGTTCATGTTCTGAATATTAAGCTTTCTTTTTCATCTCTGTCTGAATGCTTTGATGCTGAGCAGAATTCAATGAGAATATTTTGTTCAATTGTTATTGGGGGCAGTCAGAATTTCCAAAAATCTGAAAAGATTCGTTTTTATGCTTCAATAGAGAAGGCCACTCAGCTTCAAATTGAATACAAAGTCATTGCATGGGTGCGAGTATATATACTTATGTTATTATTGCATTGTTAACTTGTCACCGTAGTGGGTAGCCAGTTTGACAGTGCCATTTTGTATGCAACAATGTCACTAAAGATAAATACAATGACATAATAGAAATAAAGCCATTCAAAAATGAGGGTTTTGGGCAGAATGGACGAGATTGAATTATTGAAAAAATAGGAAAGGGAAATACTACAACAAAATTGGCTTATTGGATTGAAAAAGTTCATATACATTTTTGTGAATATATGAAAATTTAAATGCTGCTTAGTAAATTTTGAGACATTTTGTATCTTTTCTATTATTGATCTTTAAGTAAACTATTAGTTAGACTAGCCTAGTATTATTGGTCCATAAAAAACGAAAAGTGTTATTAAAAATACATAACTGGGCCATTTACCAACCAACGCTATATGTACGTGAATACAAATATTGCAAGGGCTTATTTATTGGGAAGGATTTATTTAATGTCAAAGGTCCCTTTGTGTTGACAGTTTGGATTAAGATGGAACAGGATATTTGTGCTGCAGCATTAGTTTGCAAGATAGGACTTAACACACATCTGACACTGACATCAGATTACGGAATATTAAATGTGGAATTTTACCAAGTGTGAGGATGTTTGCATCAATTAGAAGAAGGGATTGGGATAATTGGACGAATATAGGATGATGTGTCCCTTATTGAGTTCTATTATCCAACTTTTGATCAATTTATCAACATTCTTATTAAGAAGAGCCTATAATATATTGCTCTGTATTGAATACAAGTTTAGCAAACATGGGATTTAAAAATGCTGCTGACGTGAGGAAACGATGAGATCATCAAACACAGTTTCATTAACGCGATCAAGTTCGATGTTCTCCTCAAAGCTAGTTGGTTTCGT
>JAQFZB010000031.1:0-63053 GCA_034695165.1 Desoria trispinata
TTCAGAACCAAAATTTGCACCACAAGTTGTTTGGTAAAGTTTAATCGACATAAAATTCTCTGTCGAATGACGCCAAACCGAAGCGATTTGGCGCTAGGCATATCTTACCATTCCCTTGTAAGATGGAAAAATACCTATATATTGTAGTAAGTACAAGGGTAAAGAAAAGCCAGATAGCTACAAAACATCTCAATGGACTAAATGTCGGCATCACACAATCTTGGTCAAGGAATGAAGTCATAACAAATTGTAATTGGTATTTGAAATTCCATATCTGTGTGGAGACCATTCCTCGACGTGCAAATGTCAAGGAATCAGAATCCCCAATATCCAACCAAAATATAGCTTTGATGATGAATGTAAAGAAAACAAAGGCTACTAATGTACTCAAAAAGATACAGAACCACATCAAAAGGTCAAAGGGCCATAGGAGGGCTGCAGGACTGTAGACTCTAGATCCTTCGGATGTAACGAAGGTCAAGTAGCCAATATCAAAGAAGGAATTTGTAAAATCGATGAAATTTACTGAAACGCACAAATACAAAAGACATTCTCATAAAAAGTTTATATCGCAGTTTGGAAGACTTTTAAAATCTGTTAATTTTACTTCTTTTAGGTGTATTTGCAGTTACAATTCCTAAATCTGCTTTTCCCGATACAATGTCTCCAGTAACACCTGAAAATCATTAATATGCAATTCATTAATATGAAAGCTATTTTAATCTTTAATTAAACCAACCCATCCATGTTCCATTGGGCAATTGTACCCCAGTTCCACCACCACCAAAATTACCATCCGCCCCCGTTGATACAAAGATGTGATATGTAAAGTTAAATTTAACCTGCAAATAGACAAAGTCGTAAACTATGAATAATATTGTAACAGAATTTGAATGTTTAGTGGATTTTTACCGTAAGATATTCCTCAAACATTAATTTCCAAATGCCCCTTCTAGCGTTATTTGTACCCTCCCATGGGGCATCAGCTTCAACTCTAGCCCTTATGTAAGGGCAGGCAACATGAAGAATACGTCCATTCAGATTGATAACATAATCTTGGAAATATTCAACATCTTTTTGATATGCCCCCGATTCTGGGGATAAATCTACGATCTCTGGTTGACCTCCTGGTAGACAGAAGAAGCATACTGATTTCACCACCAACTGAAAAGAAATAGTTCCATTGCATAATGCTAAATTTTTAAAGTGTTTCCAATCAACAACAATCAATTATCTTGAATATTTGTGCATAATTGCAATAATTGGCTATCAGCTTATTATGTATATATAGAGGTATTCATTGATTGACTTCAAATTGACATTATGGTCTGATGTCATAATCTAATTTGGTCAGCAAATTCTAATCTAATTTGGTCAGCAAATTCTCTTATCAAATAGTTTTTTGGTGGTTTCAAAAGAATGAAAAATATGATTTTATGGACCTTATTATTTGGATCCTTAGAATCTTGTTCACCAATGGCCAATTTAAATTTAATCCTTGCAGGAAGTTCACTCATGAGAAGAAGTTTGTCCATAAGATGTGGTGGAGTAATGAAAATATAATAATCTTCATCCTTCCTTGTGATGGGAATGTAGACGGGAGTAATGAGGTTATAAATCTGTTTGATGAATTGTGATCTGATGTCCTGTATGAAAAAAATCACAACAAGGCACTGATCACTTCGCTTCCGATAATTGGAGACTGTTATTGGAAAAATCAGTGGAAGTGTTGTAGCTGATCCCAATGCCAAAGAAATGTTCTTTGAAGGAAGATGAAACTTTTTAACAGTCTCCATAAATGCAGTGATTTGACTTTCCATTGGAAATGCATAGCGAACATTGTACATTGATAGCTTTGTATTATCAACTATCTGTGAGAAGATGTCCGACGAATCAAATCCATCCCGGAGCATAAAAAGAGAACAGTGAGAGTATTTTGAATTTATTAGGGATGATATGAAAGAATTTGTCAATGTTGAAGGCGCAGATGAAGGTAAACTTGGGGGATAAAATGGAACTGGCAAATCACCCTGTACCGTATCTAGAAGAAGGGCGACGTAAAGGGTAATAATTTGAATTATTCTTGTGAATGAAGTCATTGAATGAGTTAAACCGATTATTTAGTAAAAACTATTTTAATTCTTATCTCACAATTATACCCGCCTTCGTTACACAATCACTTTAACATAATTTCGTATTTTCTAATGTTCAATTTTCATTACAATATTAGGATAATTCAATTCTTTCATTCCAGGCAGACTACACGGTTACTATTATCCTTTTTGAAATTAGCACTTTTCTTCTCTAAAAGATATATTTTGATAAAATTGAAAAATCTTTTCCAGCTTATCTTTATTGTTTCCAGTTCTGAACATTTCTGCAATGAAAATAGCATATTTCTCCCATCATATCCAACAATCTGATCTAATTGATTAATTTTTGTCTGGATTGTCATTAAGGTTTTGTTAGTTGACATCAAGAAGTTGTTCTTTAATTTAGATTTGAATGTCAAGTGGCATAATGATGGTGAAATGCGAAACCAATTAGTTCCGCATATGAGGACATTGTTTTCTTTTATGTCTCTTTCAATGTCTCCTTTAAAATTCAATTATACTGGTATTGCCAATTTGAACGGAACTCTGGCTACAATTCTATAGAAGTATGTTGTCTTACCCTTGAAATTTTAATAGCACGCAACGATCCAATGCAAATTAGGTAATGGAGTCTCTCTGTGTACTTTCAATGTTTTCTTTAGATTCATATCTGAACTTCAATTACGTATAAACACAACGGGATTTGTTTGAAGACCACCAACCTTCCATTGCTTCCATTCCATATTATTTGTGACCTGTTCGCAAATACCCAGAGGACTTATTCCACGTAAGGTGTTCGCAATTCGATGCCATCTTTGTAGTAGTATTATTGTGTAAGGTCATCAATTTAATAGAAATTATCTCAGCAGGGAACCAGGAACGACGATGCGTATTTGTATTTAGCATAATTTCTTGGCTTACCGTGAAGTGTCGGATCTATAATGACATATTTAACAGTTCCAGCTCAACATAATCAATTTATATTTTCTTCAATTTAGAGTCATTTAAATTGTATTGAGGTCGTTTTCAGGTCATGGATTTGACTCTATCATTCAATGCACCTAATTTATACAAAGTCAATACCTTCATTATGGACTTCAGTTAGATGAAGCGTTTGTATATAGACTGTGGCTAAAATTCCAAAAATAAAAACATTTCAATAGCTTGTGTACTTGTGTTGTTGGTTTATTACTGTCTGAGAATATTATTAATTTGGAGGAGGAGGATTAAGATAATGATCCCGTGGCAGATATTCCAATTTGTGAAACAGAGTTCCATAAATAAGCCTTTCGCTCTCTCTATCAAATATTTCATTGGTTGACTCTTTATGATCAAGAGTAGGTTGAAATTGAAATAAAATTATAAAGTAGGAGAAAATTGTAGAAATGACACCAATTATAAATTCCTTATTTAGATAAAAGTATCCTCCACCACTTAGTTCCATTTTCTTGTACGCTGTATAACTTGCAAACATTGTTAGCATAAAATATAATTCGTCATTTGTTTTACGACCCATCATAGACCTGTGATAAAAAAAAGATATTTCAAAAGTAGTACTTTATTAGGTGTGGAACTATCTAAAGATTTATTGGGAAACCTGCGCCTAAGTACTTCCAGACCTGCCATAGCCTCTTCCCCCACTTCTGCAGCGGATAGAGCAACAAACGAAAGCATGACTACACTTTGAACAAATATAATTATTGCTGGAAGCCAATCATTTGGTCGAATGTAGTAAGAATTTGCATAAGCCTCTTGTGCATTATAACCATATCGTGCTGTCCGGATGAACAAATAGAACTGGAAACAGATACTGCATAGCTATAATGCATGAAGAACTATAATGGAAATTCCCTTTTGTTTCCACATAGAAAATCGTCAACTTTTTGTTTATCATCATACTTGAAGACCAAAATAGCTTTCCAAGACGGTTGAAAATAGCTGATCAGTTCCCTCCATAAGATCAAGAAGGACGCAATGATCTCTGAACAAAAGTGTGAATGTGGAACGCCCAAAATCTTCTTCTGATTCTGGTTCTCCCTTTAAAATACTGGCATATGCTCGACTATTCCATTGGGCGAAAGCATTCCTCAGTAATTTACATTTGTAGATGAATATAAACATGTAAGCCTATGTAATAAACCAACATTTTAAAATTCAGTATTAAACAAAGGATTTTTAATTTTTATTTGACATACCGTAGAAGCAGCGAATACAATGATTAAGAATAGACCACCAATGCAGGTGATAGTTATCCTGGTTCCAGTACTAGATTTCGGTTCTTCAAATGTGAAAGTAAAATTATCGTAGCAGCCATATTGAGTGGTTCCATTAGCACATTTAGCACTGATTTTAAACATTGCTGGATACATTCCACGAAATAAAAGTACCCCATAAAGTGTTGGAGCAGATACAGAAGCTGGTGATACGCGTGCTAACGCCAACAATATGAGGCTAAGGATGGTCGCAACGTATGATATCACCAGGATCAGTAATAGACGAAATGTATCCTTCGCCCCATCCATCATCATTGCAGGGAGAGCTCTAGAAATAATTTAATAATCACATTTTATAAATCATCAGGTTTAAAGCTATTTCATACTTTGACCAAAATGTAAAATAAAATCCAAAAAAGTTTCTCTTTGAGATGAAAGAGATTGATGTAATGGCACAATGAATAAGAGCTGTCCACAGAACAATGAATGTGACCATGTGTCTTTGAAGAAGAGCTTTTTCATAACCAAAATCGGTAAATCTTTCATTAGGATTAGAGGCATTTGCTGATTTCGATCGGTTAGTGTTGCTACCGAACCCCATGAGTATTGCCAACATATTTACGGTTCCCAATACAAGGGTGTAAATTACAAGAAAGGTCACAAGTATGAAATATATTCCTCCAATACTACGCCATTCCCACCAGTATTCTGTAGTTCCGTCTGAAACACATCGAAATCAGGTATGACACTGAAATTCATGTTAGTTTTATATCTGTATTAAATGTATGATTTATTTTTAGAAATATACCTGGATTTCGTTTAGACATCACAGGCCATCTTCCTAACGATTGTAGAAGGATCTTCACGGGTGAAAATGATTTAGCTATTCTCGCAGCAATTTCTTCGCGTTCCTTTTGAATGTCAACATCATTATCTTCCTCCCCTAGAAGAAGATCTAGATCTGCAATAGAGGTCAACGTTGCTGTCTCCCGTGCTGTATGAGTTTCGTTCTTTTTATGATGATCTTGTTCATGATGACTGTGACCGAAAGCCCCAGAGTGCATGAATGAATCATATGTATATTCACTGTGGATAACGCTGGGGTCAGCAGTGGCAGCAGTATCAGTAGCAGATTTCGAATCTATTGTGACTGCTGATGGTTTAGTACTTCGATCGCCAAATTCTGATTTTGATGAAGGCACAGGTTTTCCTAATCCCATTCATAAAACAGAAAATCCTGAATTTGCAGGACCATATTACTTCATGTATTTTTATTTTTAAAGGTACCTTTTTTATTTGACATTTTGAATAGTGTTATATTTGCTGAATTTCAAGGCTGTAATTTTTTGTAAGGAATTGTGAATCACTTCAAGTGGCAAACAAGATCATGTCCGGATTATTAACAATGTGGGATTTAAATTCCTAAAAATTTATCTTTGGGATAAAATCCTGGGTGGCAAAGTAAAGTGGGGCCTTCAGTTCAGAGAACAAATTTCGCCACATATCCTGATATTGCTGATTTCCATTTGATGTATTTTAGCGTTGTTATGTGATATCATAGAAGTCTCCATCCATTATGCCTCCACAGTACTTGGATTAGTAATTAATGTGATTGGGATTTATTTTGAGATTGCCATTTTATAAAAGACATGCATTGAAAACCATTCCGAAAATGATGTTTGAACCGTTATGCTTTTATTTTAATGTTTTGTTTTTTAATGCTTTTATTTACAGCGATATATTGACGTTGTAAATTATTATAAAATCCTCCCCCTAATAATATGTTCTGTACAAAAAATAATTCATATGGCAATTTCGATTTCATGCCAAGAGAATGAATAATCGTGTCCAGTGACATCTGTTAATTATCCATCTTTATGGGGTGCACAGCTCAGGATAATTTACTAAAAGTGTATCCCCATTGTTGTACGTATACTGAACTGGATGACAAATCGGAATCATAATTCAAAACCCCAGCACCACTATAATTTCTTTGTCTTTTTATTTTGTGATTGAAAGATGAATTTTCAGAAAATGAATTTATTCCTATTTCACCAACAACAATACAACTCTCTCAACACAAAGCAGCAGCGTCTTGGAGAGTGACGAATCATGGATAAATACTCTGTGACTGAATTATGGCATTTTATTCATAGTCATGTCCAGAGGTCCAAGTGTCGTCAATGTATCAAAATGTCTAAAGATTCGTCACCCCAACTTTCCACATAGGTTCCTCTATATAATAATACAAAGTGTGAATCCATGTCAGAAAGTAGTGGTGTTAAAAACTCCAATCATTCAATTCGATACGCAGATTTTACATTTATTTCTAACTCCAACCCTTCGTCACACTTCGTTATTTATACGTCAACATTCACATAAATCAAATCACTATATTTATTATAAAACAAGATGCGTGAAATAAATGCCATTTAATTTCTTTAGGTTCTTTTTATGTCGAATTAGAATTTCATAATAAAATTGATGACAATATTTTCCCAATCTTCCTATTTACTTGTTAAATGTCATAATAAATTCATTATTATGCTAATTAATAAAATGGGAAGATAGGGATAGGGAAGTAGTTTTCATAATAAATTACAGTGCCCTTAATCCCTAATTATAATTATAATGATGTGGAATAATTAAAAAATCATCAAAACGATATAAAATCAAAATGCCTAGCAGAATTCTATGAGCGCGGTGGGGATTTTAAACTTAAAATATAACTGCTTTTCATGGTTGTATTAAAAGCTGGAATTCAACCACAGAAATTATAAGAATTCAACAATTAACAATCAAACAAAAACAAAAGATAATTGATATTAAACCTTCTATTCGAATCTAACGAACATCCCAATAATTGTACATATACTATTTACCAAATCAACGTTGTGACAGATCTAATCTGAATTCAGGGGATTACAATCATTGAAAATTGGTTGAGTAGGTACGTAATAAATAATATGTAATATCAGTTTATTACAGTTGAGTGGGTACTCAACAATTGAAAATCGTATAAACTAATAGGTTCGCGATGGCTACCCGCGATGACTGCGACGACACCAAAGAGCAGGACCCTATTGTTGATGAAAAGCAAATGGAAATTGACAAGGATCTCAAAGAAATGTCAACTGAGCTAGGAAAGAAAGTACGGAAAAACTTGATGAGCGTCTTATTCGTTGTCTCAGCTATTTGCGTTGGTACTACAATCTACTTTGGAACCAAGGGACTTCTTCTGAACATTTATCGGTTATACGCTGGACAAAAATCTCCTCCTCCGTCAATTATTGACAGAAACAATGAGATTTATGCCAATGTCAAGAAAACAGATGCTGTTGTTAGTGCTGATGGAGATGGGGAATATTTTTCTTCAATTGTCAATATGAAACGTTTGGTCATCATCGAACAACAGGTTATTCAGGCAATGGCGAATATGGTTCAATTCGACGAGGATAAGATAAAATTGTCGTCGTCACGAGTAGGATTGAAGAAGATTAAAAGGTTTGCATAGATTTGGATTTTTAATACTATTCATCAAATCTCTATCTATGAACTTTCTTTACATTTACAGATATATAAACGATTATGATAATAGTCTTCGACCTATGCTACTAAAGACGGAAATTAATCCCGGGGTATTCTTCAAATGGCCTCTTGTTTTGTCCCCCAAAGATAAAAGCTACAAAAAAGATGTACAAATAATGCAAATTATTGTCGTCTCGCATCCCGTAATTTCTTATCGAATGTTGCGAAGAATTTCTGTCGACCTTCAAGAAATTTTGAGATATACATCCAGTCAAGGTATGCCTAATTGAAATCAATGGTTAATCATATTTGATTAGATTACTGTAAGGAATAGAATAATTTTGATTAGCTGTTAATTAATAATATTTTTAGAGCTACACAAGATGTGGACATCGATTGATCCCCGTGTGGGACGTACAGATGTCCGTGGCGCCATAGAAGGGATTTTTCGACTTCAAACTACGTTCTTGATGACACCACAAGATGTAACATTAAATTTTGTAGAATATCGTATAGGTTACTTTCAATTTTAACTTTACTAATCTCTCAGTTTGCTGAGGGCCGTCTGATGAACACAGAAACAAAATCAGGACTTACAGCAATGGACTGCCATTTGATTGGAAAAACTGCATTGCAGGAAGAAAATTTTGTTGTAGCCGTTGAATGGATCTTTCATGCTCTTAAAATGGTGCTTAAAGGAAGTAATAATTTCAAAGCCGAGGTCATAACACATCTTAGCGAAATACGCATGGATCTGTTAAAGGCTACAAAACAAGTGAGCATAAACAAAACATAATTAAAGTTCAGAATTGTAATTAAATATATCGTTCCTGTATTGTGTTGAAAATTGCGCATTTTGTTTTTTTTCAATAGCACAATACTGCTTTCGACAGTAATGTATTAAGTACAACATTTTCAACAAAAATTTATGAGAAAGTTGTGCTTTGGGATGGAAAAACAAACGCTGTAGACGAACAATTCTTACCAAATCGTCGATCAATTTCATCGCCGGTATTGTTCACTGAAGGATTCTCATCAATTGATCAGAACAATTTCTACTATTTATGTAGAGGAGAAGAAATTCGGGTATTTAATTATTTAATACATACACTTGCATTTTAAAATTGTGCATTGTAAATCGTAATTTCATACACAGTCTCCTTCTTTAACGAAAAATCTCGACTGTTATTACATAAATGATCATCCTTCTCTACTGATAAAACCTGTGAAAGCTGAATTACATAATGAAGTTCCTCTAATAGTTCAATTATACGATGTGATTCCTCATACACTTATTCAGCGTGTAAAAAAGGTGTCTATTGGGGGTATGCAGAGGGCAAAAGTTGTTGGGAAAGCTGTTGATAAGGATAGTACAGTTTCGTCAAAACTTCGAATTTCCTCTAATGCATGGATCAACGAAAAACAGGATGAAATTCTTAAGGTAATGCCCAAGATGATTGAAGATTTCACAGGCCTTAATTTGAAACCCATAGAAGCTTCAGAAGATGCTCAAGTAGCAGCATATGGAGCGATTGGTGGTTATTATAATATTCATTGGGATAATTTGTTTGACAAAGAAGTAAGCTAATGTGGATAGGAATTAATTCATTAATTTTCTAAAACTATACTTTGTTTATAGTACGCTTCATTCCGGAATTTGTCAGAAGAGCAGCTATCTCAAGGAGACAGAATTGCTACTGTTATGTTCTACGTAAGATCTTTAAGTATTTAAGATTATGCAGGCGACAGAGATTTAAAGTTTCCAATTACTCAGTTGTCGGATGTTCAGCTTGGGGGTGGAACTGCATTTCCAAAATTGGGTGTTGTGTCTCAACCGATTAAAGGTTCCGCAATGTTCTGGTTCAACATGAAGGAAAATGGTGAGAAAAATCAAGAAACATTGCATGGCGGATGTCCTGTACTTTTTGGAGAGAAATGGGGTAAATTTTCTTTATATATATTAATATTTTGATGTACTATTTTAATTTAAAGCATGATTGGTTTTAAATTGATCAGTATTAAATAAGTGGATCCGAGCCGGGGATCAATTCCTGAAACGGAAGTGTGGCTTGGACCCAAAAGTTTAATGTTATAATTATTTGTTATTATTAATTATTATCTGCTCTCAATTTTCATTTCATTGAATTGTTTACTATATCAAAATGAGAACGAATGTATGAAATAATATAAAGACAATTTATTTGTAAACATTGCAAAGAGACGTATTTTAGGCATTGTGTTGCTTGCAGTTGTACAAAAGAAAATAAATTGTGTCCATTTTTCAAAATTTTTAAAACATCCGTAATGTTATTCATGATATTAGGATACTTTATTACTTTCTGTATTAATTTTATTGGATCAGAATATTTAGATCCTGAATTAGGAGCGTCGGGTATTGATATCGACGGCAGTGATTATTATTATGAAGCCCTATCCGAATCATATATTAATGGCGTACATTATGGAATAATATCAAGGAAATTTTATAACAATAGTGAATACTTTTACTCTGTATCTGGAGTGGACAAATTGGCGCATTACGAAACAGGAATTGTTCCAGTTCTTTTCAAAATTTGGAATAACTTGACTTACGTCGAGGGAAAAAATCATTTGATTTTAAGGTACATTAACCATTCATTTCTCATCAATTAAATTATTATTGGAGACATATGTTTTTTAATATTTTTATAGATATTTAAGAGATTTCCAGCAAAGTGTTTTCCCCTCCAAAGCGAAATTACCACAGGAGCTATCAAAATATTTACCCCCGAATTATTTTTCAAAAAGAAGTAAACTGTCCAAAGCAGCCCAAAATATTTCACTTCATCCTTTAAAAGTATTTACACTCTTGCGGAGACTTTTCAAAAATATACCAAAGATATTGGAGAAATTTCACGAATTTCCAGGTTAAACATTATTATATACGTATTTAAAATTATTTCGTTGATATTTTTCGACCAACTTTTTAAATTTTTGTGTAGAATTGATGGAAGTTACGTATCTCTCACCTGCAATCAGCGTCCAGGATTTAATTGGTGCTGCAGATGGAATTTTGAGAATGCAGGAGTGGTTTAACATCAGTGCCATTGAGGTAGTATTATAATGAAATGTTTTAATTTAGATAAAAAATATAATATTTGCTTATAGATTGCAGATGGCCAACTACTAGATGATCCTACATATTCCGGATTAACTGCTACGGATGCTCAATTTCTAGGACGTACAGCCTTGCTAAACCATCAAATAAACCTTGGATTAATTTGGCTCTCACATGCACAGAGAATGTATTTGGATGAAGATCATTCCATAGATCCAGAAGTGATCCACAATGATATTTCAAATGCGATTTATCTCTTCAATTCTTATCTAGATGATGAGTCTTATGAAAATGATTCTTTTGAGCATCATATTACTAATGATAATGATTTGGATAAATTTACTTCATCTGGAAAATTACCTGTCGATAATAGTCGACATCTCGAAAGGAGGCAGCTTAGGGAGGTGTGTAGAACTGCGGAGGCTGTTAATATTCAAGTGAGACTTTCAATTTATCTTAATTTACACTTGAAATATGGAATTGTTAAGTTATATATATGGCACAGGAGCTTCCATCAAGATCAAACTTAAAATGCTGGCTCAAGCGTGATAATCCTTGGCTTCTAATAAAACCTGCAAAAGTGGAACAACTCCATGAGACTGAAAAGATGTATCAATTCCACGATTTATTACCACCAAATATGATTGAAACTATCAAGAATGTTTCAGAATCCAAACTTTCTGCTGCCGCTATAATGGCCACTAAATACGATAAACATAGATCATTATCTAATATTCGGGTTTCAAATGTCGCATGGATTCCCGACACCTTGCATGATGTTGTATTGAGAACCACACAAATTATTCAAGAAGTTACGGAATTCAACTTCCATGAATGGAAAGCTGTTGAAAATTCACAGATATCGTGTTATGGACCAGTTGGGGGCTATTATGCTCAGCATTACGATACTTTATATGAAGTAAGATGGGATAATCATTAATTCTGTTTTATTATTTTAAACTATTTTTAAACGATATTATTATTTTTCCTTGTTTTAAGAAAATACGACAAAGCAGAGAACTGACTGATATGGAGATCTTCACAGGAGACAGATTGGCAACTGTTATGATTTATGTAATTTAATTTAAACCTGTCCATAACTTTGGGGAAAAAATTTAGGAATATAAATGGAATTTTTTGGCTTTTAGTTAAGTGACGTAGTTGGTGGTGGAACTGCTTTTCCCCGTTTGAAAGTTGTTGTGAAACCGAAAAAAGGTTCTGCAGTACTTTGGCGTAACATTGATGAAAGCGGTATAGGAAATAATTTCATGTTGCACGGAGGCTGCCCTGTTATACAAGGTCATAAATGGAGTAAGTTAATTAATTAACGTCAAATCTTGTAATCAATTAAATGCAAGAATTTTTAATCAACAGAGTTCTTATTTCTTGTTCCCTTCTCTTTTAGTTTTAAATAAATGGATCAGAGCTGGAGCTCAAGTATTCCACGACGACAAATGTTCATCTGTCCAAACTCGATAAGCCAGTACCCTGATAACTGTTATTGATATTATAAGCAGAAAAGAAACAGTAAAGAGAGAGAGAAAGAGAAGAGAACGCACGAGGGAATGCAATTAATTATTTACTTAAAGAAGATTTTGATCTTTAATTGGACGTTGATTAAGTTAAGCATGAGTTGGGAGAATCATTCATTCTCTGACTTTCTCGTTTTATTTATTACATCACTGTAGAGTTCTAGAGGTGGAAGATAAATTGGGTAAAATCAACTTGTGGAAATCTGCTAACCCCAGCCTGTCACTTTCTGCTATGTTGGACCTAACTCAATTAGCTCTTATCATTTAATTTTCTCCAATTCCATGCCAGTTCAGACGTTCAGAGTTCACATTCAATTAGCAAAGTCAACGTCAACTCACGACATGAGAGTGGGCTTTAAGGAGTGACGGCACTTTATCCGAACAGAATGAGATGCCGAATACCGATGCGATCTGATAGTGAATGTCTCATGCCCTTATCTATGGGGTGTGGGCTTACAATTCTACATGCTTCAGTCAGGAAGGAAGAAGAACAGGAATCCTCGATGTGAATGTCACCCCGTATTCTTTAAACCTACACTTCATTTATAGTGACAAGTTATCTCTACCGTAAGTTGTAAATCATACAGGAAATTATTTCAAATTGGCATTTTATTAATAATTATTTCTCTCCCTCTTTTTATTGTTCAGGGTGTTCTTCAGACCCCATCCCGTATGGTTTTGCAAAGATGAAAAATCAGATCGTCGCCAGTATTAGGGAGGATACTTGTCACTGATGATGATGACTTGATTTAATCATTGGTATTGTTTGTACAAGCTGAAAATTGAAATAGGTAGGTACATAAATTTAAAGTTTGGGTATATTTCACATCTGCCATGCTTTGTTTTTATGTCCATTTATTATAATTTTTTCAGAAACTGTCTTTGAGAAGAATAAAAATGTCAGAAAGCTGAGAATTACCACCCCGTATTTTGAAGGGCCTGCTGAAGTTCTCAGTGTCTAGCTAACTACCCTCTAGGTTGTAAATCATTCTCCTTAGAATTGCCTCTGAAGAGAGTGTAAATTATTATGCTTTCGGTATGAGTCAAGATCTTTGAGTTGAAATCAGAATTCAATTATTTTTTGTGTTCTGCTGTTCACAAGTCAGTTTTAATGTGATTGCTGTTCTGTCGTTGTAGGCTCATTTACGATCAGTGGTGCTGTCAGCATTTAACAGTTAACAAGAGAAGAACCGCAGAGCATCCTGAAAGGAGTGTGAAGGAGAATTTGTTGTTATTATTGTGTGAACAAAAATCCCCCAACTAAAGTATACGACGGACTACTCTTTCAACAACCAACGGTACGGACGTGAAAAATCCATGCGCAACTACATTGAAATCCACAGGGGTAGTCTCAAAACTCGTCATTTCTACACACAGAGAACTTCAGTCTCTTTTGAAAGCTTGAAGGGAAACCACGCACGTTTACTCTTTCAATTTTTATCTCTCTTGGAAAGTTCAAAGTCTCCTGGAATTAAAGACAAAAAAGTAAACTGTCAACATTTTTGGAAAGTGTATGGAATAATGTCGCACTGTTTTTTGAAAGTTTTAACAAAAAGTGTTACAATCCTAAATCTTGTGAAATAAGGATATTTTGGAGTGCGTAAAAGTCTCAAATGGTCGTTTTAGAACTGGAAGGACATAACAACATGTTGGGATCCGGCCCAAATCAATATCTTCAACCGGATTATTTGGGTCCTTTGCCATCTTCGGTAAGTTTAATAAAATATCTAACATGCCTTGAAATCCTTTCTTTGTAAAATAATGAAGTGTGATGTAATTTCTAAAATCCTTTATTCTCTTCTGTCCTTTTAGTTGGACTCTAAACAATCTCCGTTGGCATTACTGGCACAAACATGCTCACAAATAGGAGCAGATACTTCCCCACCGGTGAAATCCTTATTGGATTCTTCAAAGAGAAAATCCTCAACTTGTAGTGAATCAAGTTTAAAATCAGAATCCAATTTTGGATCCTCTTCTGGTTCTGGTGGTGATTCTCGACCAAAATCCAGTGGTAGTTCTAGTGGTACTTCGTCTTCTACTAATAGTAAACCAAATCAAAATGGAAAATCAAGTCCAGTAGGAAAATCTAAATCCCCTGCTGCATTTCGTCCTTATGAAATTTCATCTCCATCACAAAGTTCGTCAAGTTCAAAATTAAACTTCAGCAGAGATCGAGGAGTAGATGAGAAGGAAAAGAAAGATGAAAGTGTTAAGAGTGGTGGTGGTGGTGACTCGAAAGATTCTTTTAAAATAAAGAATAATAATTCATCTTCCTCTCCTGTTTTAAAAAGTCGCGTTTCTCCGCCAATCAGTTCTTCAGGATCAGGAATGTCGATGTCGGGATCTGACAAGGAACACAAACGTGAAGAGAAACGTGATCGTGAACGAGATCGCGATCGCTCATCAAGTGCAGTCAATAGTTCATCAAATAAACACGGAAATATCGACTCCAGTGACTCTCACCATCATCAACATCACAAAAAGTCATCCATCCATTTGCCATCATCATCCTCATCCACTTCAATGGATGATAAAATTTCTTCAAACGCTTCTAAAGATCAATCCTCTGCGCCTCAAAATATACAAGGAGAAAATCCAATCATTAGGTCAGGACTAGAAATACTTTCAGGAAATGACTACAGAAAGTTAGGAGCTTTATCTTCTCTAAGTTCCTTCGGTGGTGGATACCCTCCATTTGATCCTTCCAATCCTGCATTCCGACCACCATTCTTTCCACCACAACATCTTATGGGGTTCCCATCCACTGGATCTCCATACATTGGATATTCCCGTGTCAAAACAGCTTCTGGGGAATCAATTGTCCCCGTATGCAAAGATCCACTTTGTGGAGGATGTCAGCTTGGTGGTGGAAGTGGAAGTTCAGCAAATGGATATTCTTCTGCAGGTGCCAGTGCATTGATGGCGGCTGCCTTGGGTCTGACACATCATCAAAGTCCTTCAATACCTACATCAACAGCCACACCCTCTAGCATGTCTGGAGGATTTTGTCCAGCTGGATGTGCACAGTGCGATCATCCAAAATTACCATTCCCCCCACATTCTTCTGCGGGAAGTAGTTTCCCTCCTGGAGGATTCTTTGGTATGGGACCTCCCACAATCCCTTATCCTTCGTCCCTTATGCCGCCATCTTATCTAAGTCAAAGCCCTTCCTCTCAAGGAGGATCTCAACGCCCTTACATATGTAATTGGCTTGTTGGTGATTCATACTGCGGGAAGCGATTTAATTCTTCGGAAGAACTTTTAAATCATTTAAAAAGCCATCCAAGTAATTCAAGTGTCCCTTCACCATCAGCACTATCATTACCATCAGATCCTGCAACACTGGCTGCTATGATTCAACAACACCAACTTGCCTCTAGTTCCTCCTCGCTGTATTCCTCAGCTTTGCTCAGTTCCTCCGCGATGGCCGCTGCAGCTGCTGCAATGCATCGAACTTACCCCACACCGCCCCTTAGCCCCCTTTCCGCCGCTAGATATCATCCATACGCGAGTGCTGCCAAATTTCCACCACCACCCCCTGGAGCTTTGGCTGGATTATATTCTCAACCATATTCACTCTATGGACAAAAAATAGGACCTCCTGTCCACCCTTAGAAAAGGAATAAGATTACTAATTAAAATACTTACAAAAATTAAATGACAGAGAGCGACGGCAGTTTTTCTGCCAAGCCTAATATGGATAATTAATCACGACATAAAGAACAAAGGATTTTCAAAAAAATTATTTATTACGCTCTGTGACGTGTATTATATGATGTCGTGGGGTCTCAATTTACTAAATTGCTAATTTCTCTACTACATAATAGTGATTAAGAATAATTATTATTATTTAGAATGCAGCGGTGGCCCTCAACAATAATATATTATACTACTATCTATATAATATTGTATAAAAGTATATTATTATGAGTATAGAAGAATAAAGAATCTTATTGTAACAGGCAAATGTATCGTCAGTTGTATAATAAGTTAAAAATCCAAATGTTAAAAGAGCAAAGCATGGACGGCGACAAGCATTGATAATAATTAATGATAGCTGACAAAAGAGATTTAGTTGGATTTATTTGTCATTTAAGTATAATATTTTTTACCTTCTCGTGTCATGTCATTTAACTGATGGCTACAATTCAACGAGACGACGACATTCAACAAAGAGAATAAAAGCTCCAATGTGACAACTCAGTAATTTACAAAACGAGCTGTTCAACCTTCACTTTTGATTTATTCTCTCCTTTCATTTAATAGTAATTGTCTTCCTGACGACACTCTCCCAACTAACTGACATGCTAATTATCCCCAGCACAGTTTACTAATCCACTAATTAAATTAACATCACCATTAAATCCTGGCACTTTTCATCATTTTGTCCATCATTTTGTTGTTTTTTTACATAATCATCTTTCAAAATGATTCTGTTTAATTTCTGCAAAATATTATTATTTCTCATAATCACAATCATATATAGCAATTACTTGCGACAATAAAACATAATAAAGGACCTTGCTCTGGTCTGGAAGACTATTTTGAGCTGATGATAATTATACGACATATAATTTTTCTTCTGTCATTAATCACAAATTGTTCATAATAATCATGATAATGATAGAGTAATAGAACAAGAGCAAATTAAATTATATTATTATCCAAGATTTCTCAGAGATTTCTTTATTTGATTTATTAACATTCTCTACGATTACTAGATACTGCATTGCATGGTTTAATTTCCTGTTAATTGTTATCAATCTGTATGCTGGCCTGTCATTAGACAATACAATACAATGGGGGTTGATAAAAAAACTACAAATCATATACATATACACATTGTATTATAATAAATACAGTGCAAATTTTCTTGTCAATTAACCACTAATTGAAGACTAGTACAGAAAACAAGAAAAACATGAGACACGAACTCTGACATTTCCGATTACTTGTAATTAACTTTTGCCTCTCTTCTTCTACTGTCGGATGCTTCTCTTTTCCCTTGCTAATTTATTTATTTATTGTTTTCTATGAAATTATAATCACCCCCGTCTGAAATGCTGAAATTAAATATGTGCATGCACATTTTTCATTATTCATTATTATACGAACTGAACAGGCATTTAACAAATAGATGAAATGATACGGTATGAATTTTACGAGATGACTCAATTGAAGGGCATTATTCTTGGATTACAGTATAATAGTTGAGAGATGGATGGACGACGACGACGTTTGCGTTTGTCGGTGGACGTAAAAAGAGACTAAAAGAGATGGACAGATATAGAAAGGATTTGACAAGGGTAGTTGAAGCTGTCACATAAATCCAACCCATTGACTGACACTTTTCTTTCTCTAAAAACCACCACCATCATAATCATCTCTTCAAATCATGTACAGGGTGTTCCCAATACATCCTCCCATTATTAATCTCACTTTCATAAACATGGAATGCTCTTACACAATGGAAACACAGTATTTTCCACTTGCACTATTTATTTCTGGAGCCAAGGCGTCAGTTTAGTATTACGTAACCCTATTATACGGAATGTAATGTATAAAACATAGTAGTTTTGAATCGTCGTCGGAATTAAATCCTTTGTGAGTGACTGTCATTCTGTCATGTCGATGTCGATGTCGAGGAACTGTTTGTAAAGTTTGTTTAAAGGATGGCGTTTTCTCCCCAACAAAAGTGTCCTTGCTTCGATTATAAAATGAAATTGTCATTATTATTAGTAGAGAATAGTATATTATTATTAGTAAAGTACAAGTGGAGCTACACTCAGTCAACATTTGTTTGTTCAATTCCATACTCTCCTCTGCTAAATACATGACGCAAATATTTAATTATTTACTCCAACTCCATGGACAGTCATTTAAAACACTTCTTGTTATAGTCAGCAGTATAGAGGACCCATTTATTTACACAGGTGAATCATTCATCCTCCTTTTATTTTCATGGAGAATATTAAAAACAAAATCGTTTAAATCAACATCACAATTTAAGTACCTATTCTATTTATTATTGGGCGACATTTTTTATTCCCTTTAGAAGTTTTTTAACTGGACAAGAATATGGTATGGGATTTATCCCTTGTATAAAAGAGGAGGACAACAATTAAAATGTAAAATCTATTTAAACCAAGTCTATTTAGAAAAAGAAAATAGTAAATATATAATTGTAGTATATTGGAGCAATGTGGTAATAATTGCATCCATTACTACAGTTAAATGTGAATATTGTGTGTTTATAGTGCTGTGGTGCAATTTGCAGGATAATAAAAACCTATAGTAAAAGCTAAAAACTCGTTTAGTTTTTTGATGTTGATGCACAGGGAGTTGAAAAGTGTTATAACAGGATTCTGCTGCTGTAAAATCCTCTAAAAGTTTCACTCCTTTGACTCTCTGCACTGTTTTATCTTTCTCAGAGCTAAAAGAGATGAGAAAAAGAACAGAGAGCAGTAAATGAACACAAAGATCATTAAAATGCCCAAATAAAATAAATATCAAATAGGCCACCATCAACCAACACCGTACTTGACTGCTACACACTACACTAACATTAGTAAATAGCGGAAACGGTGGAAATAAAATTATTTTATTACCTTTTATAACTATTACTAGAATTATATACAAGAACAAGAGCAGGGAACAGAACAGAGCATGAGAAACATTTAAAATAAAGCTCTTTTTTTCTCAGTACTAAATAACAGAATAGTCTGAAATAATGGAAATAATTGTTCACTAATTGCTATTTAACAATTCTGAGACAATTAGTCTATGCGTTCTAAGGTTTATTAATTCCCCATTTAAACCAGCATTCATAACAATAATAATAAACAAATAATTTCAATCAATTTACGTCATCATAAAATAAAACGTAATATAATATGGGCTTAGAAAAATCTCCCCACAACCGTTTACGAATCAAAATCAAGAATCATAGATTGTTTTATTATATCGTATTATTTTATCATTAAAAGAGCCGAATGACATGGCTGTAAATCTTTTAAATCCTTTCACTATATTTTGTGATTCAGAATGTGATTGACATGAAATAGTAGTAAATGACCGGTCCAATTTTCTCAGTTCAATGTAAATAATAAATCCCATGAGCTATATATATATATAAGGTATATGATGGTGGGGTCGGAGGTTATTAAAGGAAATAAAATAATTTACTACAGGTGGTTTATCATGGTCAATAAAGTGCTTATCATCAAAGTAGTGCAGTGCATAAGAGAGATGATTAGCGTTGGCTTGGCGGTGGTTCCTTTTTTTTATTCATGGTTTTATCGTTTTATGAATTTCAAATTTACACTTACATATAGCACAGGACTTTATTACCTTTATAATACCAGCAAAGTGTATAGTACTTGATAAGTTGACGGTGGAGAATTATATTGCTTTATGAATTTATTGCAGCTCAATCTGCCTTTTTCCTGCATCTCATCTGCAATACTATATAATATAATGGCAGTGAGGCAATTCATAATCACCTAGCTTTATATATTATTGAGAATTTCTTCAAATCCCTATGAAATGAAAGTAATCACGTAAATCTTGATTATAGTGCTGTACTGGACTGGAGTATAAATGCATGGACAACCCTTTGAATTGCATGGAGTACTTTGTTGTCTAGATATTATATTATTATTATTTGTGAGATTGAGATTGTCAGATGAGACTGAGCAAATAAATAAATGTTAAGCAGTGTATAGTATGATATTATATTTTATGATTATGATGAGGGTCGATGTGATGGTTGTTTGGTTGCTTATCAAGTTTATAAAGCGGTGTAATAAATCTCTGTAATTCCGACGGGGGCTGTCAGTGCCTCTTTGTTTTACGTATCCGGTCTTTTAAAAGTTTTAACTGCAACTGCCAACACAAACCACACAAGCTAAGTTAATATAAGCAGCAGGATAATAAAACACAATTCATCATATCAAGCATTACTTACATGATGTTTAATTATTATCCCAAGGAATATATCAGGATTTTAAACTCTAGTTATTTATTAGAGCTACACAGCTAACACAACAACATGGCACTCCTTTTACCCTTTGAGTCACATATGCAGGATGCAGTTTAATTAATTAAGCCATCAAAGTCCCAATATGTATAGCCATTAAGAAAACTAAGGTACACCCTGTATAACACAATAAAAATCCCTTTTCCACCATCTCATCTGTAAGTAGCAGAATACTTAATATGCTGCTGTTGTTACATTGTCGGTCCTTTTTCTTATTCATTATGTACAGTAGCAACTTTTTATTTGCCTTTGATTATTAGTAGTACATTAAATAAGATATTATGGGGTTTGACATTGTTGTCGTCAAATGTCTCGAGACGAAGCGGATATGCGACACCACGACCCACAGCCAAGCTGACATCAACAACAGTAGAAATAGTGACAACATTTTAATTAACAAATAATCTCAACCTCATTACACTATAATTTATAATGTAAGCAGAGAATTGTTTGTCGCTTTTTCTTCATTTAGTATTTGACGAAGGAAATCTCTCATTAACGCCTTATTTATTACTTCTAGCAAAATTTCTCAATTAAAAAACATTTTTTCACCTCCTCAGCAAGAAAAGTCATTAATAGAGAGGAATACAAGAGTAGAAGAGTGAGATAATTAAGGTTGATTTTTATGGCTTTTATGTTGAATTTATGATTCCACTGTATTGTTGCTCAGCTCTATTATTTACGTACTTCTCACTTTGCTTGGCTTTTGGCTTTGCCGTATGAATTATGAGATGCCACTTGTGAATTTATATTGTCCCATTATAAAATATATTATTATTAAATATCAGGAAAACATTTATACATATTCGTAATAATGTTGAATTTCAAATTAACACTTTGCGACGAAATATAGAAGATTAAAGCTAATTTATTAAATAAGTAATATTATAGATGTATTAGTTTGCCCATTTCGTGCTTCTAATTTTGGTATTGAATTGAATGATTAAAACAATCACAGTAAAAGAATCAAGGAAAGAAAATCTTTAAAAATAATTTGAGTATTTTTAATAAGAGGATAAAATGGAGTATACTTAATTATTCCATCAAATACTCTATCCGTTTGATGATGATAAGATTGAAGATGAGTAAAACTCCTTTAATTACACTCTATTAGATTTATTACCTTGTACCATGCTTTTTATTGTTCTTCTTTACATTCTCCACAGATTTAAATCCTCATATGCACCAACCAACCGCAACATTAAAAACATCATCAGTCATAAAATAAAGGATTTTATTAAGAGATCCAAAAGATCACATTTTTATTACTCTTCTTTTTACGATTTTAAAGATGAATATCTCATGAAAACTTTTAAAGTGCAAGAATTATTTACTTTTCAACAAGAATTCTTTACAAACAAATGAAAAATATTCAGTGAGTTTTGCCTCATTTTAGATACTAAATTGAGTAAAATAAATTGTTTTTATTTATGCATAATAATTTTAATGATATATTTATACAGTAGGAGTTGGATCATATTTTAGAAATGCATAGGTATTTCACCATGTACACAATAATTATAATGTAGTTTAAAAAAAATGTTTTCGTCACTTTCAAAACAACATCTCATCATGATAATGTAGTAGTACTCATAAAGTACCACTCTTTAAACACTTGAGATGATATAAAAATCATAAAAATCGACAAAGAGAGAGAATAATTTATGTGAGGAATTAATTGTTTTGCTAAATGACTAATTTATAACATTATTTTGTTGCAAGTGCCAATAAAATGTAGGAAATTAGCCGCACGACAAGAGTACCGTTGATTCCCTTCAATCTACTATACTACTACTATATTATTATATCCCTATGTTATGATGTATTTAATGTCCAATTAATTCCTCAAACAAATATACAGCATAAAAGTACTTGTGAACCGGAATCTGCACTTTTATGCCAACTTTTTCATTCTTCTTCTTCTTCTCAATTACAGACTTTTGCATTGAATTTTGACGAAAGTAATTTAATTAGAATAAAAAGCAAATAAAAATTAATGATTTAAATCTTTTATCAAAAAATTATCTACATTTTATAGCTACGCTATTCATTCATCGTCATATTAAAATGTGATTTAATATAAGAATAAAAAACATGTATATATCTCTATCTATGAATTTTAGATTCTAAGATATACGTGTAGTAATTGATTAATATAATTGAGAAAAGTATTGTACGTGTAATTTCCAAGTAGATTTCATAGTTTTATAGCATTGAATGAAGGAATTAAGGAAGGACTACATGATGATGTGATGAGATGCGAATAGAATTGTAAATTAATGTCCTTTTGTGCTACATACACTGATTTGTGATTTGCTGCTCTTGTTGAATGACTATGGATAATTTACAATCACGAATTGCCAACTGTAATTAAATATGACACAAGTTGAGTTAACAACCTCATATTACTATCTAAAGTCTAATTTTCTTACATGATTTAATTGATCAGCCTGTTTTTTTTGGTTAACTACAAACTAAACTAATTGTGATTTTTATTTTTATAGAGAGCATAAAATAAAGTGAGATCATTATTAACTGGTAATTAGATCTATTACGTAATTGTAACAAATTTCAACGTCAATTCCAATTTCAATGTAATTGTTGAAAATATTCGAAATGACAACATCAATTGATGTATAGTGGAAAATTATTATTATTTTGATTGTATTGTTGTGGAGAGCAATTAATAACACGCACTACTCATACTCTGACTGACTGTGAACATAAATTAATGTGATAATGAAATTGAAGGGGATTTATTCCTTCATTTATCATCACGATATGCTAACAAGAGTTTGTAAAGTAGAAATTATTAGAAACTAACTAACTGCAAATACTTGAATATTATCATCATTAATGGGGGGAAGTTAACTATGATATTTAAGAAAGAGTTGGTTGCATTGCATTTGCGGCATCTGCAAAATTTTACAAAGGAAATTTTTATCACCGGTTCAGTTGCAGAGTCAGCATTCTACAAAGTACAGTACTGATTAATCATATTTAATCATTATCCATTAATCTATGCACGATTATCATTACATATTCATAGGGCGAAAATCAAGGTCCTCAACATCTTTAATAATTTTCACCATTTTATTTACATTTTTTGACAATACTTAATAATTAAATTTTATTAAACTGAAATTCGACTTTTATAATAATAATGAAAAGACGTAAGCGACAATTTATTGAAAATAATAGTCATTGCGATCTTCCCAATGAAAATTAATGTACTATTAATTTAAAATACAAATGACGAAACCCTGTTAACAATAACCACAACTTAATTTAAAATTCTTGACCTGACGACAACGATGATATGAAACGCGGCGTTATTCACATTTTTATTATGACAAGAGTCACGGACATTTTACATTGTTATAGTAGTAGTAGTAGTGTGTGGATTGTTTATAATTTATTGATATTTGTAGAATAATTGATATCTCATTGTTGTCTCTGTCGATTGTTGATCTAATCAGTGGGGGCATCACATCATCATATCAAAAAAATATCAAACAGACATCAACAACTTACTTTTTACAACAATCAAAATGCTACTGCCTGCATGCACAGCATAATAGAATAAAGTACAAGTAATAATTCATGTTTGCATATATTTTCATCCCCATTACAACAACATGGAGCAGTTGAGATTCCTATCAATTTGTGATCTTTCATTTAATTATTAATTGATTTAGCTCCAATAAAATAAAATTGCCATGATCTCATCATCTGAAAGGGAGAATAAATTACACATGAAAATACTGCCATGTTTCTTAATTAGTTGCTTTTAACTTTTACACACCTGCTGCTACTTACTACTCTATACCATACAAGGTAATTGGAGAAGGATCAATAAAGCATTTAATTTTTATTGCTAATAGCAAAGTGTCAATTAGAAAGAGTTGAGTTTTGATTGTCATCAATTACAAACAAGATATAGAGATTGACCTTAATACAATTACACTGCTCTGATACCCATTAATTATATTTACAGGGTGTACAGACAATAATAAAAACAATGATATTGAAATATAGTATAGATATATTATGAATCCCGTATATACAACATAATAATGAAACAAATAATAACAACGTGTTGATAATGTATATTTATTTGGCAAGTAGTTATACTTGTAGATAATTATGGTGCTGGTGACATGATTTCATTAATGATTACTCAATTTCATTCCAATATGTAATAAAATAAAATACTGAGAAGGAATTGATTTGAAAAGGATGAAAAAAAAAATTATAGCAATGAATCGTTCATCTTATGCTGTGCTCTGTGTGTCATTGTCATGTCACAAAATAAGTAATTTATTACATCCATTGACAGAGCAAGAGCAGTAGGGATTTACAACCAGCCACTTTATTTTATAGGCATTTTGATATAGCTCTAGTTTATAATCTATAAAGAAAGGTTTGTTAATCGATTAAGAAGAATCTGGTGCTGGCGAATGATTTATCGTTTAATGATTTCCATACTCAATGATGATGATGATATGGTTTGGTTTTATGGACTTTGTGCGTTGGGCAGTAGTTCTTCTAGGCTAATGGATTCCCATAAATTAAAATCAATGGCAACTATAATAATGGCAGGTAGTAGAGTCAGTTGTTGAATTTTCATTTTCCTTATGAAATGATGGAGTCAAAGTAGCATAAATTAAACTTGTTTTAAATGATGAGGGAAAAATCAGGGATAAATCATTCTCGAGGGTGAATTCATAGGAGAAGACAGATGCAATAACTAAATATCCGGTGGAGTAATAATGTTCACACATTATAATAAGAATGCATATATTTCGATATTATTATAGGGTTGTCCTCCTAAGTGCTGTGGTGGATGAAAAATGAATCTCACCTGAACTACCCATAGGAAAGTAATAGAAGTGGATGGAAATAATGAATAATGAGTGATTCAGTTCACTCACAACCTCAATCAACCTTTCATCGTGATTAATTACTTACTTTTACTACATAAAAACACTAACAATAAGCACATACTCTGTATAATAATCATGCCAAAAAATGCCACCATCTTAACTGACTCAACTACTAATCATCGTCCAATATCTTCCTCCTTTACTAATCATTCATCATTTATTTTTATTCTTGTGAAATATTAATTTCTATAATTGCTTTTGATATTTATCCAAATATATGTACATCAGTTGTTAAATGATCAGAAATTCCAAACACCTTTACCACTGAATAAATTACATAGTTCATATATTCCAAATTATGGAATTTAAACTAGAAGTGACATTTACCTTTGTTAAATGTTGTTTTAAAATTAAAACCCGGAGTTAGTATGAAGTGAAAAGGTGATTCGGGTATTTGAGTGTGTTGTGTTGGGTAAAAAAGTATTTTTTCATGAGGAAATGGGAATCGCATTAATCTTGACAGTTTGATTGATTGCTCCATCGCCCATTCTTTCCCTCCTGTCATTTTTTCACTCATTCTTCATCATTCTTATTTTTCCTTTCCCTCCCGGATGAATTACTCAAAATTACTAAATCCATCTTCACAAACGAAAACCACTGCCACTACTACTATACTATAATCCATTCAATATATATATATCCTTTAAAAGTATATATATTCTCTAAAAGTCAACAAATACTTACATGATTAGATATATTACTATTATATATTATAACACATTTATGTGATTGAGAGAGGTTTTTTGCCATTTAGGTAAAAGTGTAAAAGTAGAAAATCCAGGTGCTGGTTCTGGTGAACGAAAAATTCGGGGCCATTTCATCATTATTAGCATCGTTTCATGTCCATCATATTTTGAAATTCGGATTTTATAAAAACCGATTACAATTTTCAGGGATTTTTTCATTTTTTTCCTCTAATAAAACATTTGAAGAAAATTTTTCTTTTTTTGGGGGGAGAAAATGATTGTTTTTTCCTCGTTTGTGAAATGTATGGTATGACAAGAGGGATTTATGGTGGATTTTGTGATTTATGATTAACGACATTGTAGTGCAAGTAGTAAAAGGGAGCTTTTTTGAGAGTTAGATTGTGTTGAAGAGATGAAGGTCGAGACTTTTTGATTTGACCACGGAGTGTGAATGAATGATTGCCTCTTCTCACAAAACACAAAGAAATAATACTAATGTAATGTAAACGGCAGAAAAATAATAATATCTTCCACATTATAGTCTAACTGACAAGGGGAATTTAAAATATATTAAACCCATATGGAAATACAGAGATTGATATGTTGATATTTTTATTATAAAATACTACTACTCCTTGATTTTTGAATGATGAAGACAGATCGTTATTTTGTGTAATTGCTTCTGGGCTTTTTTTACACTCTATTGCAAGTAAAAATGATTTAAGTAAAATGCAGACATGTTTTAATTATAGAAGACACTTTTATAATATTTAGTTACAATGTTCATTTAATAGTAAAAAAACACCCTGTATTTTAATTGATTTATGCAATTAATCATTTTACATTATCAGGGCAATTAGATCTCAAGATTTGACATACGCCGCTTCATTTTGCTATCTTGCTTTATTGATTTAAAAAATCTCTCCTTAATTTCAAAATTTTGGAATGAAACTGTTTTTGAAAAAAATAGCATTGGATCAAATGAAGATATTTCCAAGAATAAAAAAAGATGACTAAAAAATAATATTCATCTCTCGTCACGTCTTTGGTTCTGTCACATCTCTCTCTTTGTATGTACAGAGTGTAGAAGAACAACTCAATAGATTATGGCATTATGTAGTTGTGTATATTTATTATTTAGAATAAAGAAATACATTTAAATTCATGTCATTTACGGGTAAAGAGAGTGATTGGCAGGTGTCATGTCATGTCATATCTGTCAGTGTCACTTTCATCCCGAAGCGATGCTCTCCTAGCTATCTGTCTATTCTTCTATTTAAACCACATTCAAAATAATAATTTATATGACACAGAGAAAAACTATCAAGGAGGTTCTTTTGCGGTCATTTGCATAATAATCAACTGTCAATCAACCGTAAATAACCATCCTCGTAATAAGTAATACTTATTCATAAATATGGATGGATTTTTATTGAAAATTAATAAGTTTTTTCAATCTCTTTTGTTACAAGTACAAGGTTACTTTGTTTGTCACGTCAATATTTCCTCTCCATCGGAACTAACTTAAAGGAAACCGAACCGAAGAATCCCAATGCGGGTCACTAATAATAAGAATATCTCTAAATATTTAAAAAGCTCTCAAATATCTTCTCCTTTGAGTAGTGAGTGGACTGGAGAGTTGTGTAATTTGAAAATATTACAAGAGATGCTATTCTAAGATATATTACATGATGTTATGTGACTATGTGAGTTGTTGGTGGTGGTTCGCGTGTTCTTCTGTTCTTGAAAAGTGGTTCATTAATCATTAAGACTTTTGTGAGGAGAGCCGACGGAGTTGTCAGAGCAAGAGAGAGCTGGAAAATGTCTGTCTGACAGCCTCCGATTAGTCTACCTCAATTTATGCCCCCATCATCCAAACATCCTCATAAAAATACTCTCTCCCTCTCTAATCTTTAATAATATACCCTTAAAAATTTAATACAACCCCCCTCAACCCATTGAATTTGAATAGTACAGAGGGGCTTTTAATTTATGAAAGATACGGTGCTCTATCTTTATATCAGCATCTGTACAGAGAATGCAATACGAAGAAGGAAGATTTACGTTTTCTTAAAGAAAAGCATAAAAACTCGCTTCCCTTTACACAACTACAGAGCCAGTCAAAGACTAACAAGTAAGTAACGAGTTGTCGGCTGTTGAAATCTGAAGAGTTGAACGTTTTAAAGTTATGTTTATTATACTCCTGTGCTTTGAACACTCATAACTTTCTCAAGAGATTCGAATGTGTAAAATATGCCCCCACTGCTGTTATACTCCTACCACACCATACCATCATCACCCTCAACTAGAAATACAATGCTCATGAGATGAAGCTAAAGAGTTAATTATTGACAATTAGATATTCTTATAGCTATTAGAATTTACAGAAAGACAATATGACAAGTAGTAGTAGTATGTCATAGACAGGGAAAATAGGATCTAATTTGAAACTTTTACTTGAACTTCCCAAAGATATAAATCAAATGGTTTAAAAGAAGAGCCACAAGCACCATTAATTTGTGATGTCAAAGTTAAATGAAAAATGTGGAAAAGTGGTGTGCCCACGGGAGGGAAAACTAATACGGATTTCAAAAGATGAGATATGTGAAAAGGCATAATGTTATAAGTTTCTTCGGCTCCTCTTTGATTTCATGGGCTATTTATTTCCCTTCTTGAGAAAAAGAGCTGGAATTAACCACTTTGTTAATTCCATCTCTGTCCATCTGTCTGTCTTTTAGATCTTTTAGCTTCATTGGCTGCGTGTTGAGAAGTTTTGGACAGGAAGACCCACCTCTCGTAATGATCTCTCTAAGAATATGAATTACAGCCCTGTACTCTGAAACCCAGCAATTAAGAAAAGTAATACCGATGAGATGACCCACCCACTACCACTAACTATACTATAAGCATATTTAACACATACTCTGTCTCTTTCAACAGTATCCACCATCACATAAATGCAAATGGCTAGACACATTGTTCTCCATTTCAAAAGGATGGGGTCAGCTCTAAAGGGAAATTCTACTCCCCCCAATACAATACAAGTTAAAACTGAATTTTGTAATTTGAATTTTCACGACATATTTTTATTTCAAGCCATGAAATTTTTTTTAATGTGGTAACAGATTTCTGAACTGATTATTGGTGGAACAGTGTTGACGCCAAGAAAATGAATTGGATTTGACCCCAAGACCTAGACTCTACTGGGTGACGACATAAAGCCCCATTGTTGACCTTTGTAGTCTGAAGACATGGAACAATCATCTACTAAACAATGATTTTGACCTTTGTGTACCCTATGGGGTACTTTTCAAAGCAACGGCCTAGACAGACCCTCAGCAGCAGAGACTCCATCGTTCGTGCTGATGATTACATATGACCCACTACATTTCATTATCATTATCCAACAACTGAAATAGAATTAAAGAGTAGTTTTATATAGCAGCCATGTCTTGTTGCATCATCCCCTAGAAGATAATTCCGTTAATCCCCATAATTCTCCGGAATATTGGAGCATAATTCTTAAATCCCTACTATTACGTAATGACACACACAACTCAATAATCAGACATGAATTAACAAAACTTCCCCACGGATATGGATGGAGACGGTGGACGTAGTCCCAACACAACTACCAACAACCACTGACCTTCCTTACTCAGGGGTGAATCGTCGAGACTTGCTTTAATAATAATTTAAACTATATAATTGCTAAAATTATACAGGCATACAATGCAATGAGGATACACACCCTCAAATCATAATCATAAGCCACAGCTACAAGAGTACTACAAGAGTAGAAGAACCACAGGAAGATGTACACTTTGTTTGGAGCCACTTAATCAACATATTATTATTATATAAATTCTAGAGTGCATACATACGATTTAAGTTAAACATTCATTTTTTTCTTTTAAAAATACAAAAAATATATAAAAAACATAATGCCTACTGCCGTGTAGAAGTATTCAACAGTTTCAACCAAATTGCTGAAATTGTATAGAATTAAACTATATTCTGGGGTGAAAAATAACAATTTTAGAATTATCTCAAGGAATTGAAAAACGGATGAGGATCACGGAAGACAAAAAGAATTACTTTGAAGGCGCCTTCTTTTCCAATTCCAGGGTCTTGATCTTGTCGGAGGTGGGAGGGCGGATGGACGTTGTACAAGAGGAATTTTTATTATCTGGTTTTACATTGTTTATTATGGGATTGAGATAGTGGTGATATTTATTAGACACCTTGTATCTTCTTAATTAACCAAATACTCTGATTATTGTTCTTCACATCCAACCGAAAAGTAATTTAGCTGTATATTTTTGAAAATACACCCTGTACTTGTACTAAATACAATGTAGAATAGATGGATAGATTGAATGTTGATTGTTGTGGAAATGACAGAGATTTGTATTATGGTTTGTGTGGCGTTGGTTGACGGATGATTTTCTTGTTACGAAGGAGCAGATTTATCTCTAAAGAACTTTCCGAGAAAGATGTTTATCTCTTTAAAAAACATTCATCTTCATCATCTTTCTCTCCCACAGCACAATCATCTCATAAATCTACTTTGCATTAACCCATTTCACATCCATTGGGCTCAGCATTCACCCAATATAATATTGTTTTATAATTCATGCAAAGTATTATAAAATGATCCGTTTCACGCTTATTAGCCGATTTATAGGATGTCGTGAATTTTTTATGCATCATAGATGTATAGAATCCATCAACGCTGTTAGGTTATTTAAATCATCAACGATTCTGCTTTTTTTACATTTTAACTTGATTTAATTTTAATGACAGAATCGTGTGCGGTGAAACTAAAGAGTCATTAGTAGAGAAATACGGGTAAAATATCTTTCATCATATTAAAAATAAAATGTAATAATAATGTAACAACAACTATTAAAAGATTTGAATCATTTGTCATTTCACGTCATTAATTTTCTCAAGAGCACAATTGTATTGTCTACATAGCACTAATGTAGCAGTGGAATAATTAATTGTTGTGCAGGTAAAGACGTCAAGGGGTTTCTTTTTCTTTAAATCAATTGTTTAACTCTTTTAATGTTAATAATTTTGTGGAGTGAGTTGCAGACCACCAACATTGCATTTTTATATTATTTAATTCATTTCATTCTCTTTCATATTAATCATAACATAATGAAGGGATGAATTAAACAAACTGCAAAATTACGGCTAAATTAATTTATAATTTAATATCTTCCATTTTTGGCTGAAATTTTATGTCTTGGAGGATTTCCCCAAAAATTCAATTGAATTGAACTCCAATAATCTCAATGTAATTTCTTTTTCTTTACGTGTATGACTAAATAAGGCAATATAATGTGTTGGCAATGATATGAATGATGTAATAGTGTAAAGTAACTTGAAGTAAAATAAATTGGTATTGTGTATTGTGTCGGTGTGTGTTTGTCGGGTGGAGACGGATTTCATCTCAAGAATCAGCAGGAGTTGGACAGAATTGTCGACATGGGGTCCAAATACAAGCGGACAGAAAACAATCTTTGGAGGAAGGCTTCCATCTCAATTTATTACCTCCTACCATCAGACCTCAACCAAACCACTATCATCATCATCCACTTCTACTAACTATTTAACTATTTAACATTCGAAATTAAATGTCAAGTTGAAGTTTGAACCACAGGAGCAACAATGCATCCAGGAAAATGCTCAGAATCAAATACCAATGACGTGACTATAAAGCCGCCCCAATCTCCCAAAGCATTATATTTTTATTATATTTCTTATTATTTATTCCATCCGGTATATAATATAATAGCATACAACTAAAATGATTCCAGTTCCGATGACGGCTAATGGATGATTCTCACATGATGATAAATTAATGAACAAAGCCATTGTCCAATCCCTTGGCCATCCAGCTATCGTTATTTTTGATTGAATATTAAATTTTATTTCCCCAAACACCCACATGTACTCATATACAATTTTGACATTTAAAAGATGACGTTCCATAATGACAGGGGATTGACTGACGGTCATTCATTGTGATATTGGAAATTGTTCATTTATTATATTGATGATGGTGAGTCTCCGTGTGTGACAGAAGTTCTCTATTTATAAATTGACATTCACAACCCTTGAGGAAATGATGGATGATGATGACAAACAAAATGCAAACAATTGATCCGGTTGACAGTGACAAAATATCTTGTAAATTGACATTATATTATTTATAGTGGTGCTCTCATCCTTTACTTCCTCAACTTTTTCATTATTCCGATACTTTTTCTTAATACAATGATGAAGGCCTTATAATTCTCAGGTATCTATATTTAAATTAGAAAATAATTTAGCCCTAAATTTCTAACTATGAGGTTCAAATTATAATATTCCTAATTTAATGACTACTTTTGATACACACCCTGTATATTAGAATAATAATAATAATGAAACGATGTGATTGTATATAATATGATGATGGTGGTAGTATGACATTGGTGACCACCTGTCGAGTGACGGGAAGGGATTTGGTCACAGCGGGAGCCATCGGTAGAATTAAACTCTCGTCAGCTCTGGTGGTCTCTCATCATCGTGTTCATCATTATTGTCATTAGTGGCCATTATCATTGTCAGCAAAAGTGACACCATGTCATGTCACTCAGCCCAGGTAAAAGCCGCACCTCACCACAGCTAACACTATATACTATTATAGTGCATACCACCATGGGCGACAACCATCAATTCATAATGGATTACATTACATTCTCCTCGTCACACATTAAGATTAAGCTCTGAGCCCTTCATTTCATACTACTTTTGCCTAAGAAGTTCAAGGGTCTTAAGGAACAGTTCTAAAAGAGATTTTCCTCCAGACAGAACAAGAAGAACATTATTATCATGTTTATTGCACTTTTATAAAATGTCAAGATTTTCATTATTGTCCACATTTGTCATTCGGACACACTGGCATTGTAAATTCAAAAGGGGATATGATGTGTGTGTACGTGTGTGGTATTCTGTAACAATGGCTTCTTTTCTTGTAAAAGCGGAGAAATGTCATTTAATTGTCAATTTGAAATTTCAATCATTACAACAATGTAGTCGATTTAAAATAGAAAAATCTTGTGGGAAATTTTATTTTTATAGCTTAAGTTTGCAGTTGATTGATAAATGTACCGTTTTGAGTTTTAAAAGTCTGTTTAGTTTTAATGGGGTTTAAAACAGTTCACAGTTTATTATTGGGGGAAGAACTGTAATATTTATCTAACACAGTATATGATGTTGATGATGAAGGGCTCTACTCAAAATAAAACTTACAAATCCTCACAAAGTAAAAGTAAAATAAATAAAATCCTTTTCTTAAAAAAATTACAAAAGAAAAAGAATAATATTGTTTGTATTTTATTATTGTATGAGTCAATTGCATCTCAATTATGCACGGACCGAATCCCCAAACTCAATATAAAACTAGACAAAAATAAAACATTAAACATTTGAACAGTTCAAAAGAGTTTTTATTACTTTTTTTGAGAAGAGAAAAGTTTCACTACAATTTAAAATTAAATGAGAAAAGAAAAAACTGATGCTGTAGACTTTCATTGAGTTCATGGACGTATTTATGATATTTGTGTCAATAAATCTTGATTTTATGATTCTCTTCTCATTCTCTACACAACAATAAGTATTTATCGGAGCTCTATTCCAATAGAAACCAATCACAGTTCTCAACAGAAAATGTCAACTCAACCGCGATTTATTGAGCGGATCGAATTTCGAAATTTCATGAAATTTACTTCAACAGAATGAAAAGGGTTCGATGTATATGTTTCTACTGGATAAGGACCACAGTCAGTGTGACCGTATCATTGGAATTACAGTTCTCTCAACTGGAATACTGTAAAATCACAGATCACAGGGTTTTACTCGTACTATATATATGCTCCATGTATTTTTAAATTCTTATCCCTCTCTGGAGTACGATAACAGTTTAAATTTTAAAGTGCTATGAAAAAAATCAAAATTTTCATGACCCTCTCTCTCTGTATGTGTACTGTATGTGGCTGAATATTTGTCACCTCAAGTTAGTCATAGATCATTTGACAAATCTTTACAAATTGCGTGTCCTTCCTTATTCCTCTGCAGATGACATTTCGGAGAGAAACCCCCCCAGAAAACCACCATTGTATTCCTTCAGTTGTTGTCTTATAATAGTTTGGATATGGAGTTGGCAGTTGTTCAATGTAAAGCAGTATCCTTGAAATCTGAGAGTTTACTTTTAACACTGTTTTCTCCATTCTTATTAAATGAGCATCTGTATCGTCTTCTTCCAGTTCTTCTTTCTGGTGGGTCTTTCTTTATATTTCCAATTCTTTTCTAACAGCTTATCCGCATCAATGAATGAAACTATTATGTCTGTGACATTATAAGATAGATTATGGGTCAAAGGTTGTCGGCTCTTGAACAGATTTTCTTGAAATATACTCGGAAGACATAAAATGATTTTAACTGGTCTAAGAATTTGTTTACTGATATAACAGATTTTGATCCACTATCTAAAATTAATAAATTTTTTAATATAATCATAAATAACAATTGAGAGTCCAATAAAATCATATAAAATGTTTTGATGTTTTTGAATGAGAATCATGGAAATCAAAAAGAAAATCTATTTTCCATACACATAGTTGAATTATCATTATGCAACAATCATTGTGGTTGTAGTTGTAGTTGACACCAGCATATCATCCCTTTGAACAGTAGAACTTACATCATTATCATGTATGTGTGTGTATGTAAATGATAAGCATGAAAAAGAATCCCTTTGTTGAATTTACACTTTGTAAAAAACTGAAGAGGATTTTATATTTTATTTAGGGTCATCGCTATTAATCATTCTGTTTTGAGGTATCTTTTTATGATTCCCATCTCATCTAGATCACTGAGAGAGGATAGAAAAAGGTCTGGCTAATAAATCCATGTAACAATACTCTTTGCTTTTCCAAAGGATTAAATTACATCAAGTTTTTCTCTTTCACTCTTGCCTCCTTTTAAAATGAAAAGTATCACATTTCTCTCAGCAAAAGATCCCCTTCTACAACATGTATGAAACAATATTTTAAAATTTAGTAGGCATGACTCATCCTATAATAGTGACACTGTATTGAATTTGGTCTTTCACATCAACATCGTATATTAAACTTACATCTATGAACGGGCGAAAAAATTTATAGCATGTTTTTCAAGTTTATTGGCGTAAAAGTTAATAATTTTAATAATTTAAATTTTGAGTATTTATTTTCTGCTTAGCTTATAATATAATGTATGATGGAGCATGGTAGTATATGGTAAGTGATTGATGGGATAATCTCCATCGGGATAAGATGATGGTATAATAGTGGTGGTGGTGGTTGTAGGAGAAAGTGGTTTAGTAGTAAGTGATGGAGGTGGATTGTGTTCTAGACAAATGGGACGGGGAAACGAGGACATATGTTCCATGTGAACTTTAACTTTCATCATTTACAAATGTCTCATCTCCTTTTGATCACTTCTATAAGCCAGTAGTAGTTGGTTCTGCTGCTGGTGTGATGCGCTTATACTATTCTCCTTTGCTGAGTTTCTCCTAAGAAAAAGAAAACGTCGGATGGATCGGTGGGACTGATTTCTCCGCTTCTTTCGGCCCATCCGCTCCCATCCATCTCTGTCAACTCTTAAGCACTCTACCCATTACTCTTATTCTCAGAGTTCATCTCAACTTCTGATGCTCAACACTGACAGAGGGACACAGGGTTCAACTCAAATCCATTTACAAACATTTCATATTCCCAATCAATCCCCCACCCCCATGCTAAAAGTAAAAGTCATATGAAAGTTCCCCCCATCACCCCCTTAAGGTCAAGCCAAGAAGATTTGAAACTTCCACAAGTGGTCCAAAAATCCTATAGGCGTATCCCCTTGGAATTGGAACCCTTTATTTCTTTCTGGAGACTCTTTACTTTGTGAAAAGAGTAGGATTAGGCTCCATACACAACATGTAGGCATGTGGAAGTTGTAGAGGATGACTCCCTGTCGTAAATTATGGGCGGAAAAAGAAACTTCACATTATTATTCCCCTTGAGAAAGTGTTTTAGGCGGTGGAATTACGTTCCATCATAATTTCGGATAAGATGTAATATTTTGGATTAAGTAGTGGAATTGCAGTGATTGATTGTAGGTATATACTAGTAGTGTGGTGGAGAGGGTAGATGGAGGGGATCATTATCATGTCATAAATTAGAGTAGAGTTGACATAAAATAAAAGGGTTTTTATCCCCTTTGAATGAAGCCGACATGACAGCGTGGGGTGTGAAGGATGTCCCCATCGAATGACAACTGCAGATGTTTTTTATGAGACTCTCCTTTGTCAATGGGTGACACTGAATTATTAGCCCTCCTGCCGTCTCTTTCTTTCCAAAGTCATCATTCAACTTCACCTATACTACCCCACCATTATTATACACTACCCTGTACCCTTTACCAAAACACCTCAAACACACATCACGTCACAATATCATCAGATAAAATTAAATCTTTCATTCAATATATCTTAGCATTTAAAACAAGAGTTGAACTTGCAATATGCATCTATACCGTTTCACATAAATTTCAAGGGGTTAACTTGCCAGAATTGGCGTTAAATTATATAAATGGTAAAATGTTATGGAAGAACATGATGTATGGTTGGGTCCTTTGTATAGTAGTAGTAGGGATGTCTGTCTGTGGTTATGTCCATCGAGAGAGAGAATGTCAACATGATCCAAAGAAGTGGATGGAAAATGGAAGTTCAATTACGAGAGACCTCACGCTGACTCTTCCAACAACGTCTACCTCACCTCATGTCACAAATTTATTCCCAAATCCACAGCATGTCAATTACCATCCTCAACAACTATACACATTAAATTAACCCCCATCACGGAAATCTTATCCTTGTCTTTTAAACATTTTCTCCACAACCCATTAAACCATTAACGATATGCATAAGAACATGAAACATGGACTATGACAGGGTGGGTCAACGTCATAAAATAACCCTTACTACTACTTTGAATTCTCAAAGGATCCCATAAAGATATACATTAAAGTGGAGAGATGTTAAAATGTCCACTTCCATTACAATTACAGGGTATCCAATCAGAAAGTGTTTGTAACATTTCTCCCAAATTCACCCTGTATATAAAGATAGAGAGTTAAAAATGCTGAAGAGTAATAATTCAATTTTATTTCCACTTCATTTGATGTTATCTCCGTATGAAAAGAGAGGAGACCCCTTGGGGGGATTTTCACTCCAGGATTTGTCCAGCACCACCCTTCGCATTCAAAATCTCTATTCATAAAATAAACCAAGTAAATAATAAAGAAGTGGACACAAGAGAGAAGGACTCACGACACTCTTCAATCTCAATGAAAGAGAGTCCTCACAAAATTTCAACCTAGACACTTTCCGATACTTGAGTACTCTAGAGTTCTTCAGCATTGCACTGGAAATTATTATTACGACATTACCAAAAGACCTTTTCATTTATTTCAACATCAATTTTCAAATCCACTTCATTCACGGGGACTTTGAAAAAATTTTAAAACGCTTCATTTAACACATTTTCAGAAAAGTTGAGATTAAAAATTTCGATCTTTTGTAATGTAGATATAATAATTTAGTCTATGAAATCCAACTTTTGGCAATTAATCTGTATATATTTTTCATTTAGCAAATCGAAGTGAATAATTGAAATTCTTCTTTTTAAAATTATTCCCATTAAATGATAACTCTACAATGACCTAGTAGTAATGTAATGAATAACCTATGAACCCATGTCATAACAATAGCATAGTGGAGAATGATGTGGTAGAAACTATTAAATGATAAATAGAAAATAAATGTAGAAATCATCCGTGCTTCCTTTTTTATTCCGTTGTATTATTAGATCATGACATGGGGACCCAATGGGGTTCTTCTCCAGTGCAGAAGACCACCTCGCACTTAGAATATCACATGAGACAGCGGCAGAGCGACACAGTGAGAGAGTTTTCCTGTTCTATTCCATATAATAATGTTAATAATACATCACCCTGTACATGTAAAATACCACTACACATTGAATTGAATACAAAGAAAGCAAGTGAGATAGGGAAAACAGAGCGAGTGCTGGACAATGGACGATGTGAACACAGCAATAAAGTTGACATCCCGTGGATCTTTCATAATAATAATAGCCCCATTGTTGTGAATTATTAGCAATTCAAACTCTCCAGTTGGTCTGACACTTAACTATTTACAACGTTCTGTAATAAATCATTTATCCATTTAAAATATCATACAGGGTGTCACGTGTACCTTAACTCTCACTTCTGACTTATCATGACTTTATTTGAAAGTAGGTATTACCATACAGGATATATCAAATCTTACTATTTAAAAAAATTTACGTACCCTGTGTTCCAGAGTTATGTCGTATAACTGGAATTATGTAATGATATATCCAAAATTGTCAAAAGTCTATAAGAATGATGAGTGTAAGCCAAAGCTAATGGAATGAAATATGAAATGATGGATATGGCAGAAGAAAAGTGGATTTTTATTATTATATTATGAAGATCTATCACGAGAGAGAGTGACGTGAAAGAAATAGTTCATCTCAGGTAATTAAGCCACATCCATCATCAACCACCAAACTCAACTGACATCACACACCTTATTCCATATATTTTATCCTCACCACAATCTTTTCACGAAGTAGAAAAAAAAACACTTTGAAATAATGACTAAAGTAAAGTATTGCGTAAGTACTTTTGTCATTTTAAATCACTTTGCAAATAATAATGTCTTTTGGGTCAACTTTTTCTCAAATGGCTTTTTTTCTTTCTTTTTCATCATCTCATCGTCTCTTATAGCATAGAACATAGAGGATGATGATGGGTATTGAAAATACCCTTTCCATAGTTAGTTTTTATAAATAATTTCCAGTACAGTAGTTGTATTGAAACTTTGAGAATCTAGTAATTAAAAGCAACAGCTCCCTCATGGAAATGACTCTGGAGATTGACGTTCACGGAAGGAAAGAGGAGTGTTATGTGGAGTAATACAGGGTGTACCATATGTGGATGCATTGGATAACTTGGTTGATGTCAAAAGAAGTTTGAGTTGATTGATGAGAGTGAGTAAGTACGTGTTTACAAAAATGTCCTTCGTCGGGGTCAAAGTTTTGAAGTGCACCCCATCTGACTCTGATGGATTGATTATTCGCCCTGCTGCGTTTTGACAAGTCTTCAGCCACATCTCATCTACACCGCCACCACCATCAACATTACTCTCATTAATCTCTGTCAAAGACCCTCTCCTATATGCTCCTATATGTCACAGCATCCAATGGAACAGAATCCTTAGACAACTTTCCAAGAGCTATATCAAACACAAATCTCAGAGGTTTCTGGGGGGGAATGGGGATTATTGGAGTTGAATAAGATCCCTTTAGACTTTTCAGGGGGAAAGCTCTTGGAAGTAAAGTAATAACTGGTCCTTGATGATATGATGGGGGGGGGGGCAAACATGTCCTCTTATAATCAAATCAAATTGTGATATCCGTATGTGGAAAAAGGGTTCGGAAGTTAAATCCGTACAAAATAGAGTGAAAAGAGGCTGGGAAATAATATCCCCACACCCAACCCACCCCATATGGATTAGAAACATAGTCTTGAGCTGTTGTCTACAGCTAAATATGCAAATAAATATTTTTCATGTTGTTTGAGGATTTAAGAAAGAGAGTAAATTAGGTGGAAGGATTATTTAAAACTAATCGCTGACACTAATGACCCTGAAGTAGTCCTGGTTGCTTGTTGACTGACTGAGTGTTGTGTGGATGATAATAATAAAAGTGTAGAAGGAGGAAAGACATTAACACGGAGTCAAAACAAGAGCAGAATATAAGAAGAGGAGGCAGAGAGTGTCGTTTTCTAATGAAATTGAACCGTAAATTAGGCAGATAAGTGAGAAGGCCAATTCCATAAAACTTTAACCTTATTTATGATACTTTTCCTTCTTCTTCTTCTCAGAGAGAAACAGATTTACGGATCACACCATAAACACATACACCATCACATACATTACACTATAGACTGAGATCCAAAAAGACTTTGTCTACTTGTCTTGTCGTAAGTAATCCTCCCCGTATCTGTTTTACATGTTGGGGATCACTTGCATCTACCTCCGGGGTCATTTAGCATATTCCTAAGAAAATACTATGCAACAGTATAAGACATCCTATCCTTGTAGTTCTTTGTAGTATCGTAGGGGAGATATTTTATGTGAACGATTCTGTTGCGCCTAATTTATTTTACTTGAAGAATTTTTAAATGTTTAATTTGCAGATTCCCTGATCAACAAATGTACATGGGATTAGATTTATTAGAACATTGGCTAATAATTTCTATACATTTAGTAAATAGTAGTAATTCCAATGGAATATTCCATTTCCTTACAAAAAGCCCCTGGTGATAAATGCCGCATTTGGAAGGGTGTGAGATGGTGGTCTCTTGTAGATGTAGACTAAGAGTAAGATAAATCTGTGAGTTGAGCATAAATTGGGCAATTTAAAAGTGCGAAACATTTAGCACGTCTTCCATAACGTCGACCGGGACAGCAGAGTGGCAAATTTATGGAAAGTGTTAAGAAAAGTTTCCGGAAGGATGGAACAAGCAAGGGTCATTAAATTTCCCTGTCTCAGTCATCCACCACCACCACAAACAACTCCAACACCATATCCACTATATGTACATCCAAACTATACAAGGTGGTCCTTAAAACAGTACAACTTTTGGGCTTTTTAAAGAATATTTCTCTTCAAGATAAATTACTCTAGAGTATAATAATACGGGATAGTATCCAGAGGAGAAGAATATTACTGGGCTATTTTAATTATCCTTAAAAATTACTCTCTTCCATGTATAAAATAAATGTGGGTATTGTAATACAGGGTGTTTCTGTTGTATATGGGATGTTGTATAATATAACAAGTAGAGTACTATTTACTGTCACTTTGTTCAGTGTCAGAGAGAGAAAAAGCAATAAATTGAAAGTTCGTAAATTTTATTTGCTTTAGTGTCAAGTCTTATGTGTTGCGAGATTTCCCAACACTTTTTCAGTAGCAGTAGTTGCATCTACTCCTACTGCTACTACTGCAGATGTCAACAAGAGGCTGAGATTTATCTTCCAGAGAAAAGAGAAGAAAAACTACGGAAAGATTTATGAGGCAGCAACTGACTCAGAGAATGCCCGGATCCTCTCTACCAGACTACAATTCCCTCCCGCTCATAAATCCACTCTCACAGAATATTCAAACATTTACTCTTTTCTTTTACAATTAAATTTATATTCTTTACGAATATTTAAATTTAATCTAAAGAATGATTGGAACAACATTTCCCTACACTCACTCACCAATTATGTTATAAGTTGGATTCAAAAATTAAAAGTTTAACGCCAATAGTTGTAATATGGGTGAAAAATAATTTTATGAGAATTAAGAGATGAGACGCAATTATGATTTCATTTTAAATTAATGAAAAATTAAAATTATGCCTGAAATATTTCAACCGTGTTATAAAAGTACAACTAATAATAAAATATTGGATGGAGAGGACAATAAGAATAATTTATAATGACATGCCAATCTTCATATATTCATGGGAGAGTGAGTCTCACTTTCTCCGACAGTCAACAATGACAATGACAATCATCGTCAACTAACGTTCCCCCCACAATGTCATCATAAATTCAAATCTTTTTCTATCCTTTGATCGTCATCCATTACCATTATTATACCCTTTTATATACAGTGTATTTAAAATCCAAATGTGTAAAAACAATATCTCAAACATTATGACTATCTGTAAAGATTAGTAAAAAGAACATTTGACATTTCAGTTGAATTGGTATTAGTTGTAAATTTCATGCACTCACAATCAGAATCACAATTTTCTAACGCAGACAATTCAAATAATTTCATAATGTTTTAATTGGTGCCGTTTTATGGAATCAAGAGGGTAAGGGATTTTTTAATATAAAAGATATTCTGAACGTTAGATTTGTATACACTTTGGTTGCAGCCACTATGATTCAAATTGAAGCTCTTGTTTATTTTAAGGCTTATTTGTTCAACGTATTACTCAATTAATTCCATATTTTCCTTGAGCTCTCATTAAATACCCTTCTTATTTTCATTTCCTTACTAACAATAATACAATGATAGTAGTAAATTGGGATGTAGAATTTGAAAATTTAAAATTTCAATGAGATTTCTCATAACAATCATAATATTATGAAATGAATTAAAGAAGGATCCATTTCAACCCACTGAGCCAAAGCCAGGGTCTAAGTTTATAAAAGGGTTGATTATTACTATTTAGATTACTGTGGTTTAAAAAAGCAATTGAAATTTGGAGATGCGTGAGTGAATTCTGCTGAAGATCATTTGCGACCCACCAAATCATCAATGGAGGAATTAATCCTCCATGAGAATATTTCTTATCAAAACAATTGCAAAATTAATCACATATCATCATCCTTTATTATTATTCTTAAGAGATCAATTTTTAACGTAGGGTGATTGTACTAAACCCTCTGTAAAATAGAATTGCTTCAAAATACCCAACAGCAATAGAAGTAAGAGTCATGGTCAACTGAAGAATGATGAACGACTGTTTTGTAGCATTCTGAGTTTCTGAGATTTTGAAAGTAAACGGTTTTTGTTTCCTTGTGTTCAGCATAGTAAAAGGGTATATATTGACCATTAGTAGTTTAGTTTAAGGAGTTGATGGTGGTGGTGTGAATGGGGATGGTGGTGGTAGAAGGCGGTGAAAGGAAAGTGTTTGGGAGTTGATTTAAAGGAAGAGGAAGTAATAATTCAAGTGGTTAGTGTCCCTCTTGTCACCTGTCAATTTAAATTCTCTTCCCTTTCTCCCACCAACATTCATCATCCACCGACACAATACACAAGAAACCTATTTACCACATCACCAGCCTAAAAATCCACCCGATGCTCTCCTCCCTAATGGGGAAATGCAATTTCTACTCCAAAAGATGGAATATTGGCTGACAATTATACTTTATTTTATAATATAGGTTTTTTAATGAGTTTGCTTTGTTTTGATCGCGTCAATTTGATCATTAACTTTGGTTTTAAAAATACGATTAAAAATCTAATAATAAATGGAGCAAGTAGAAACTCTTATAGAGTGGATGAAGGTGGTAAAGAAAGTAATTTGATGGATGTTGGATTAGCAGGAGTTGAATCCCTTTTGGTTTTTCTTTGATGTGCTGATTGATGGTGAAGAAGCCGTTCATTTTTATATTATTATCCCAGATGCATTTATCAACGTCACTTCCCCCAACACTCCATCATCACATCAATATAGTATTATAATCCTCCATTGCTTCAGAAGAAACTTTCTCCACTCTTTTATGAAGGGGGGAATATGATGATAACCTTTGACATTGTCACCATCCATGTTTCTGCATGAGGATGATTGGATTGGATTTGAGAGGAGACTAATTATAAAAATAAGACAAGGATGTGGCTGAGATGGGAATAGACAGAGCGTGAAAGTTGATGATGATGATGGCGATGGTGGCATTTTGGGGATGAATCTGTCACTTTCCATTCAACATTTCAACTTTTATATTCCAGAGTCTTCTCTGCGCTGTACTGGAAAGAATTATGGGATTTACTTGTCATCCTTCATCATCAGCTCTGTCCACATCTCCTCAAGCAAGCTCATAAACTATTAAGCTTTTCCCGTCACTCCAAGACTTAGCTTCTCATCATCATCCTCCGTCCCATCCAACCAGATCCAGCGCTATATGTCAGTTCTTCTAGCTTCTTTTTTAACCATTTCATTTTTTAATGCATAAGGGATTTAGAAAGCTTTACTGACAATACTAGTCGCAAGTTCTACTCTACTTCGTTTTGGTAGGGTCAAATCCAATTAATCCATTGGAAATGGTTGTGTTAGCATACAAATACATGTGGAAAATATAATTATAATAAAACTGCCGGAAACGGTGATTATGGAAAAAACCAATTAGTTCCTCGTAAGGAATAAATGATGTGACTCTCTCTGTCTGGGAATGGATGATGGTGGTGGTGGGTGACGTTGGCTCTTTTCTGTTGAATGGAGAACAGATTGGCTAATATTTCAAATGTTGAGTTTATTTCTGTTGACAAGTCGTTCTTGTCGGAGTAGAAAAGGGCAGAAACACGAAGCTAGAAGGAGCACTTGGCCCTCATTTGTCACCCCTGTCCGACCCTCTCTTCCTCTCTTTGTCCACTTTGGGAGGTGGTCAATTTATCAATTTATGCTCTCTCTAGCTCCTTCTCATTACAAATGACATGACGCCCAATGCCCATACCAAAGACCCTATATATTCGTCTCTACTAAATTTCTCTTTTCAAATCTTTTACACAACCAAGAAGGCTTTTAGACGGCTGATGGGAAATTATGTGGCAATTTCTGTCATCTATCCCTACTCAATGTCTACTATAGGGTCTTCAGGGTGTTTCCTTATTGCACCCTGTATACCCAGACATGGATGATGTCAGTTTATTTGTAGAATTATGCCCCATTTAAGTGTGTGTGCATGGAGTTGTGTATAGTGTTGTGCTCTTTAAGGAATTAGAGATCATGTGCCAAAGAGTATAAAAAGAATAGTAGTGAAAGTGTTGGCTCTTTAGGGACAACAAGATTCTAACAAGTAAACAGGGATACTTTTACCGTAATCCCGATAAAGCGTCTCCTAAGATCCTTCTACAACTACTATCACTATGATATTGCTGTATATAATATGGGGTGTATCCATACATTCTTAGTGGTAGTAGTAGTAGTAGTATAGGGTGGAGTAGTGGCAGTAATATGAGCTTTTAGGGCTTATCTGAAAGTGGTTGGATATCTCCCTGTGGCCCTCTGATGTCAAATTCCTCGTGATTTGTGTCACTCTTAATGCTCTCTCCCTATTTTTCCGAGATGGGAGAAAGCTGCTGGTGGTGGTAACAAAGTGCCTGAGAAAGCACCTACTTAGGCTAATAAAAAAGAGTAAAGTATCCACTTATGTTGTCCTACTGTCTCTGATGCAAAATTCAATGTTATCACCGCATTTATGTCATCGTTCCATCCCTCCACCAGAACCCACTCTCTCTCTCTTCTACAATGTACATGTTATCCATGTTATCATACCAATTCAAATTTCAAAATCCTAAATGCATGTCAGCCCAATATGGAAGAGGCTACAGGGTGTTTCCCCACTTTCAGCTGAAATGCATCCTTCTTTCTTTCTTCCATTAAGAGCAATAAGGAAACGGCGGTGGTGGCAGGAAACCGGCCACATATCACATTTATAGATGTTCCGGAAGCAGACATGCTTTATTTTATCATGAGCCTGTCAATGTCGTAAATATCGTATTATTGTGTATGCAACTATGAAAATCCTTCGCCAAGGAAAAGGAAAGAAATTCTTGCCATAGAAAACATGCGATTTGAATGGTTTTACTTTGTTGTCGCCAGAAATGTCGTGGGATTTCAAGAAACGTCATGATATCAATTCGAATTGAAGTGTACAGCGATGGATTTCTTATTACATCATGATATTATATGTTATGGCGTCGGCGAAAAGTGACAATGTAAGTGAACGTCGCATGGTAGCGGGTAGTTTAAAAAGTGTAGGTGGTTAAGATGTTATTATGACTTGTGTTGGATGAGTTATGCCCCCAGAGCGGAAAAGATGAGACTGGATGTCATGAACTGAGAAAATAAGGCTATTTTATCTCACTCATAAATGTGAATTTATGGAGGCACTTCTCCTCTCTTCTATGGCTTATGGGCAACTATCTTTGAATTATGGCTGAGACGAGATCGGTTATTATTTCACGAGCAGTGTTCCCAGTTCTTGTACATTTTCCCATACTGTTACTACTACCATACCCCCACTATGTCATCCACAAGAACTAGAAGAACATAAAATATAAATTCACTCTTTATTACCAAACAGCAAAGCACCTCTACAAATGTCATCGACGACTATGGAATATTCCAAATGGCAATAATAAACTAATGATTCTAGTTTATGTTACCCCCCATAAATAAGGGGATTTTTAGATCCCAATATTTATAGTATTTTTGGATAAGTCTTTTAGAAAATATATATTATTTTTACCCCATAGAATTATATAAAATGGGTACTATTATAGTATAGGATGAATGTTCCGCCTCATAATAAAAAAAACTTTAATGAACTTTCTCTTCCGTAATCACTGTAATTAAAATCCCCTCCTTCTTTTATAGTACAATAAATCTGTGCTCTTGTCCCATTTGAAGGGAAAACACATTTTATTCCCCCACATTTAAATATAAATATTCCCCTCTTTAAAAATATAATGAAGTATATTTGTAAGTAATATGCAATATTCTGTCTATTGCTGTAAGTATATTAGTATATGGGGGGTTGTAATGAAGGATTTTTAGCGATAACAATCAATCGTGCAAGACACCTTAAAGCTGTCCAACCACTTTACCTCAATATGAAGAGATTAATCAAGAGGAATGAAGGGAAGTAAGAAGTAGTGATATTTCTTTTTAGTGCTATTCTGCTGGTTGTATGAGATGAGTGTTGTGTAGTAGGTCTTCTGAAAGGAGAAATGAAAAATGAGGCACGATGAGATATGAAATGATCCGGTTGCGTGTTAGATATTAGGTTATTTGGGTGGGTTTGACTGCTGAGACTGTTCTTCTTGCAGGGAAATAAATGGGAATAAGAGAGGAGTAATCCATTAAGGAAAGAAAAGGGTTGAGACATCCCTTGATAAATAAGCTCATTTATTAATCTGACGGCTGTGATTTCTCATTTCTATTCACCATCACCACCACTGACTGCCAACAGCACTATATACAAACTACTACTAAAATCTAAAATATTGTCCAAATTCAAAATTTTTAAAAACTGCCTACTTATTACTATACTGGTTTGGTTTGGCTTGCTTGGATGCTGATGCTCATGTTAAAAAATCAATTTTATTCCCACACTCTGTAAATCTTGCTCATGTACTCTACTAGTGAGTGAATTTCTTTCATTTGAAAGAAAGCCATAAATCAGAATACGAGGAAGAAACAATTTATCATCAAGATTTATTAGAGGCAGGAAGAAAATTCCATCCACAGCTTATTCCATAGCATATAGAATTGAAGAAACCAAGACTGAAATACGAGAGATCACGAAAGTCTTAACTTTTGGGAGAAAGTGAAACCGACAGCAGAGTAGCAGCAGCAGCAGCAGCAGCAGACACAGGGAAAGTTCCAAACGGTTCTTTCTTTTTACGAATTCAAATGTCATTTCATATTTTATACACGCACTAAAGTGAATTTTGATTCATTCTTTTGTTCTACATATGCATTATATCACTCGGAAGAAAAAGAGCTTCATGGTGGTGAAAATAGTTATCGGGAATTTATAATAGTAAAAGGGGGGAGATGTTTTGTGATAGACTGTGTGGAAGTTGTCAACGAGAAGACCCCCTTCTCATTCTATTAAAAGTATATTATTCTTAAGGCGTATACTTGTGGCTGTCAAAGAGCCCCTTAATCATGCAGATGATATAAAGTATATAAGTGCCTTTGGGCCATGTCAATTTTATAGTAACAAGAAGAAATAGTTAAAAGGATGTTGTACAGTTGAGAGACGAGATTTATCTGTTTGGTTGACAGGATGGATGCATAATGTTAAAATACGAGTGGCAGTTTTATTCGGAGCCGACATCCCGAGATTCATGGAGATAGATAAATGGAAGGATGAAATTTATAGCGGTGGTGGTGGTGGTTATAGCTCCATGGTGTGGGTGTGGGTTGGCAGATAAAAATCTAGTTTATAGTTCGCTTTTACTTCGACAGAAAGGAATCCATAAATTATGGATGGGGCAATTGGCCATATGTCTTTCTCCGGGAGAGTAGAGCAAGACGCTTGTTTCCGGTTCGGCGACCCGAAGCTCTTCTTCCTACAACTACTTCTCCAGCACATATGACCCTCAATGACGAGAAATTTATCTCTTATACTGTCATCAACCTGTCAGACCTCTGCACAGCCATTCTTCCATATTCCCATCTATTATCGGTCATCCATAGTTCTATTGGGTGGTCACTTTCCATTGTATACATAAATACAGGGTGGGGGGTTGATTCTTGCTTGGGTGGGGCTGCTTGATAAGTGGTTGCAGTCTCATTCCAATTAATATGCAAAGGAACTCACTCACACCTTCAGTGAAGGTCAAAAGTTCAAGACCAAGTTCACTTTTTTATGGACCTTGTAAAAGAATAATAATAATAGAGGATGAATAATGAAATTAAAAATTCTACGCCATTATCATATTGTATAAGGAATAAGGGATCTCTCTGCCCATGCATCCTGTACATGTAGTTGTAGACGGTTAGGTACAAGTTATGCATGACTTAAAGTGGATGTTATCAGGAGATGTAAAAGTCCACAAGTAACGGAGAAGATGGTCTCGGTCGATTCAGAGCAAAGAGAAGATTTATCGGGCGGAATGAAATCCACATTTATTTCCAAAGTAGATTTATGAGACACGTTGGATGGCTTACGGGTTCATAATTCTAAAACATGAGCTTTGATCCCAGTCCATTTCATATATATAGTGGATTGGATATCAAAGAACGTAACGCCATAGAGCCTCTTGGCGTCTAATTGAACAGGGGGATATAGATTACTCTGTGACTGGGGCTATATTTACCTTCAATTTTGAATTTCTAAAGTCAGTTCAGAGAGAGAAGGGAGTTCTAGTATTCGTATGTTGGTGGTGGTGGTGAAAGTTGAAAACTCAATAAAATGTGGGATGTTCTTGTGCAGGAGGAAAGTAGCGATAAATTTCAGCAAGTCTCAAATTACTATCATTGCCAACCCCCATTGAAGACGTATTTATGGCCTTTAACCTACAATTCTGTAGTATCTATTGCAATTCCACCACCAACTAACTGCTTAGCTTAGCTCTACTATCTTCCAGGAAGGAATACGAGGATTGAGTGATACGATGAATACTTTCTACTTTCTCACATTCACAACCACCATCCTCCGCTCTATGAACACCAATCTATATATTTATTACCATCTAAAAAATGTCCAGAGAATTATTAAATGTGGAGGATTCCATGATGCGGACATTTCTCAGGACTTTTCCCTACTTTGAATATTATAAAGGATATGAATTTGTATATTATATTAAAGCTATGTAGATGTAGAATTGATTAATACATTGTGGTCATTTCGATATTGTACAAAAAATAAAAATGTCAATTATTACAAAACCTTGTGGTTTGATTTATGAAACATTTGGAGAAATCACTTATCCCTAGTCCTTCCCATCAGAAATACGTCCATGTGGGAGTTGTAGTGTTTTGTACTTCCAAAGTAAAGGCACATGTCACAAGAACAGGACATGGAACAAAACGACATTAGTTTTTTACGACCGATAACCGCAATGGAAGGAAATCGAATGCTGCTGACCTGGACATAAAATTCTCATTGAATGTTTCTTTGGTAAATACGTATATGAAGAGTATGAGCAGCAGGAGGATATTATAGTGGTAGAAACAGAGATATTAAAACTATTAAACATTATACTTTCTCTCTGTGGTCCTCTGTCTTAATGGACAGTTGGAAATAAAATAAATAATATTTCCCCCATACACCTTAAAAATAATAAAATACACAGCAAGAATAGTAGTATTTTATAGCAGAACAACAGTCATTGTATGTGTCAGTTCTCTCCCGTTCATTTTTTAAGGTCATAAAAACCCAAAGAGAAATATAAAGTACATTGAAATATCTCACACAACTAAGGGTAGAAATATATTAAGCCATAAATTATATTCTTGCAACTGCTGCAACTCACTTTTATTATCTTTTTTTGTGGTCGAAGCACTAAATCCCCAACTGCCACCAAGATGGAAGTCTGCGCCACGATACCATGCCACTTTCACTATGTAGAGATAGATATCTTGTTGTACTACCACCACAGTGCATTTTTACTAAATTATTTTGAAATCCCATTAATTATCTGCTGCAGCAGAAATGAAAAATGAAAATAAGAAGTTACATGTTCAATAATAATGGGAATGGGGATTTATGATAGGATGGGCAATTGTGCGAGACAATAACATCCTTATTATTGAAGGATTTATCCAGATTTTAAAAATTCATGCGACAGGGATAAAATATGAGAGAATGACCAGAAATAGCTCTGAGGAGAGTGACGATGACGATGACACAACAAACCGCGACCTAAACGACAATGAATGATGTACTTAACAAATCAAACCACCATAACTAACTAACTATGCTTAAACTAAAAAATCCCCATTCTTTATGGGTAAAAAACATTTGAAAACTAGCGTAAGACTTGAATTAAATGCATGAACAGGATTATTAAGGATTGCCAAATGATTTATCTATGACAGCGGCACACTCCCTGCGGACATCTCGACATCGGCCTTTGGTAACAAAGCTCATTGTGACAATCCATAGTACGGGAAGAGTGAATGAATTATGAGTTGTGTATGGATTATGGGGCAATTGTATCCCTTCCTTGGTAATACTCTCGTAATAATAATAATAATAATAATTGTCAATTGTCGAAGCTTAGATCGCAGTGGAATCTTAAAGTCAAAGCATAATATTACAGTCAGTGGTATTGTGTAAATAAAATATTAATATTCACCCTTCTCTGATATATATATGGATGCTACAACAATACGGGGATACGAGGACGATAAATCCAGCTACAAAACTGATAATGAGAATTAATGGGTTTATTTTGATGATTATTATATGCCTTCTGTTGTCCCTCGGGAGACTATTAGTACTGGCTGCCAATCTCAAATACAAACTTGCAAGATTAATCTCGTTAGAACCCCCTCATGGGCTTTCTAATGATATGAAGTGGTCCCTTTGGACTTGAATGACACAATGTGACCAACATCTCAAAGATGTCCAGATGTTCTTTAAGGGCTCAATCAGATCCAGATTGTATGCTCCACAAAGGGAATTGAATTTTAAATGTCACCCCCATGGATTTACAAAATTTAGATACCAAATGGGTCACTGTAGAATGTTGTGAATCATTGTTCTTAATATTGCAAATATTTTGATCTGCCCTATACAACCTCCTGCTGGTGCTTTTGTGCCAAGTCATAAGAATAATAATGAGGACGCTGTTTGGGTTTAATGATGATGATGATGATGGGGAATGGGGGATCATAACTGGGGACAACAACAATTGGCTGTGATGCGAGAGATATTTTATATTTTATTGTGTCGGAGAAAGAGGCAGTGTCCGTGTCACTTTCACCGATTCCAGGATTCTGGCAATGGGACTTGATTGGGGCGGTTTATTGAGCTATTAATCATTAATTTGGATTGGAATTACATTGGGGATTCCTAACTGAAGGATTGGGGAAAGATTCAGCATTCTTTGTGGGATGGACTCATTCATCTGAAACCACTTCCACCTATTCCACCACTGATATGCGGTTAATTCCACTGATTTTTTCAACTTTCCACCAACAACCTACTACAAAAGCATACCAAAATGCTTTCTATCTTCTAAAGAGAATCTCTGCGATTAGTTTCATAATAGTATTTCCTCATTATTGTGGAACATTCCATACGGTCTTATGGATGCGTATGGTGGAGCAGTGGTTAATTCCCCTTCAATTCAAAGATTACGAACTCATAATAATGAGAGTAGTAGTTGTGCATGGGAAATATGAAATTGCCTTGGGTTTCTGATATGACTCATTAGAAAGAAGAGGGGAGTTTTGATGGTGGTTAATATTTCTAGAATTTCTAGAGGTGAAAGACTGAAATGATCAAGTTATGATGATAAAGTGGCGACCGGTGGATAAATTAGGAGACAAGTCGCCCATTTAGGAGGAAACAATGAAAACAAATGTTCTGTGGAAAACTATAAAAACCCTTTGAGCTCAGCCAACACGATTAATCCCAGTCCAAGAGGGATATTTACGACGTCAGTTAAATGCTCCCCGTTTCCTCAACATACACGCCCACGATCTCATCACGACCCTCCGACTCTACCTTCAACCAAACACTTTCATCTTTATCAAAGAGAAATGAAGTTCATTTTATGACCCTGGAGGATATTACACAGAGTTATCTACGTTGGCCCATTCCTCATTTCTCAGCAGTCGTAGAAGGATAATTACATTCCACGTATTTTACATCCTAAACTATACACAAAGATATAGCACCACACCATCAACCAACAACCATCAATGGAATTGGCAAAATATTCTTCAAAATTCACCAAAAATTTAAACAACAAATTTTTAGCCAAAAAATATTAAAATAAAATCTACAGTAAATAGTTCAAGTAACGCAGAAGGGAAACCTTTGCCTTGAATGAAATGAAGGTGATTTGAATGTCAAGAATAATTATTTGTTCTGCTCCTTTGACTATCAAATATCTGTTGGAAGTTTTTTAAGTTTCAAAAAATACCCGGGTATTTAAAAAAACGTTAGATGATTATAGATAGACAGACAAAAGGAACGTTGGAGAGTGAGAAAGACAGCAAATAGAGTTTGAAGGTGATTGACAGACTGGATTTTAAAGATTCTTTCATTCCATTGTAAAAAGTGTTCTCCGGTTGATTGGGAAGCAGAAAGCCTTGTCTGATGGGGGTTACGTTACATATACTCTAAAATAGGATTTAATAGTCCATCCACACCAAGACATTAATGGAGCAGCTTAGTAAATGAATAAAAGCCCCAGGACTATTGTACTGGATTTTTATAGGAAAGTTAATGTGATTGTTTCCATACAACATGGCATATATATAGGGAATAGTAGTAGTTGAGAGGACGGGTGGATGTGGATGGGATCCGACAAGAACTGTCTCTATTCTGACAGCTTTCTTTGGAGTCTCTTTTCTGGCAACCGGTTGACAAGTTGACGTTGACGTTGACAGCTCCCGCAAACCCCTCTCTTATTCTCCTGCACCGAATAAGAGAATCGACATTGCATCAAATTGTACATTGCAAAGAATTTCTAACGCTTTTCCTCCTCTTAAGTGTACTACTACCACCACTTGCTGATATTCCTCTCGTAGATCATAGATTCATAGATAGTAGTAAATCTCTGTTGCGGCAGAAAGAATGAATAGAAATGCGTGTATTTTGTGGTTTTATTTCATTATTGCGTAGAGTAATTAATTCCAAGAGAGTATTAAAAGGGAGGCAACCAACAACTGTCGCTGTTTTTCTCTTCTCGCTCTAGTGAACTCATTCTGTCCATCAACATCAAATTTGATTTAGATGCAAAGCAATAAATACACATTGCTTCTGAGTGACTACTGCATCAGAAAACTTGAATTTTAGACAAGTTCAATATTCAATGCTTTCATGAGCTCAAGTGCATAGATTATGTGCCAAATACTAAATAGCAATCTTATTTACCAGAAAGGAATTTAAAAGGTACAAATGCTGAAACATGGAAATTGGATGTAAATGAATTAATTTAAGCTTTCGAGAGTTTGGGTAGTTAGTTACACGTAGTTAGTTTGGGAGAATTTAAACAATGAAACTGAAAATGTCTTGAATTCGAATTGGATTCTTGTCATTTGGGGATGAGGATGTGGTTGATGTTTGACCCTCTCGTTGCAGTGGACGTTGTGTGACGCGATGGGGTCATAAAGGAATTGGTTGGTAGTAATTCATCTGTTCTTCTCTATGATGAAGTGAGTGAGTGACATGCATGCAAACAAGTTCTTTAGCAGCAGTAGAAGTAGTCGCAGTAATAATTTATTGTGCAATTTGAACATTTAAGCTCGCATTCACTCAATTCTCCTCACGTCACAAGTCAACATTTTCATTTGACTTATTTAACGTCACGTCAACCCGCAAAGTGCATAATTAATACCGTTATTACCACCACAATCACCACCACAGCTATTGCCACTGTTATATGCCCAGCACCAGCACTTCAATCATTCATGTCATGGTCCATAGGCTGCATATAAACTTATAAAATTCTCTAATTGTTTACCTCCTGCTGCAACATTATTCCATTGTCGACACGGGATGTCCCACTATTATTTACAGCTCTTGATCCTCTTCTTGGGAGGGGGCTCAAGTGCAAAAGTCTTACGTTTCCTACTTCCTCTTCTTCTGCTGATACATTTTATTGGGCCAAAGACATCAATTCATCTGAATTAAGGTGTCAAAAAAATGACCATCAAATTATTCCCCCATCAATTTAGGGGCGTAAATCTTTAATCGTCCGGGTCAACAGTGACATTAATTATACTTTACGTCATAAAAGGGGCAAACCAATGTCAATTCAACCCTATTGATTTACGGGGCTAGTTTTCAGTTGAGTATTATTGATGGTTTTGAGATGATCCCATATCCCGAATCTGTACACATTTGTTGCAATAATATATTTCCAAGAATTTCTCAATTATCCACCCATCTATACCAAGAACAAGAAGACATACCCATCATCTCAAGGAGGGAGAATAGAGAGAGATGCTATTAGAAATACCTGTTTTGCATACACAATAATAATGTGCCTCATAATAATGATAAACGATGACTTTGGGTTGTCAAACACTTAATGGATTTCTTCTATGTAAATTGTTTTGAAATGTAGTGCAACAGCAGCAGGAGCAATCAATGGTCATCAATCAATATGATGGCTTTTAGAGAACTCCTCATCGACTTCTACTAAAAGATAGCTGTGTATTACTTCTACTGACATTTTTTAATTAAACGATTTTGATATTAGAGTCATGGGTCTGGCACACCTGTTTTAAATTCTACACTATGATAACATGTAATAATAATATCTGATTGATATGACTGACATCTTATTGAGTGATTACATAATATTATTATTATTCAGATTATTCAGATGAGAATTCATTCTTCTACCATATACTATGAATTGTACAGAGTAGATGCGTTGACCATCTGGTGTCAATCAAACTGTCGGCTTGGCTAATTAAAAGTGAATAATCCTACAGGAAATATCATGTCATGTCATTCAATTCATCCACCACCATCACGAAAATCCATTGTTCAATCCATTAATTCATTCTCTCTGCAATTATCACCACCACCACAACAACACTAACTATATGTTATATGACAGCTTACCTTACGTACTTAACAGACTATCGAGTAAATACAATGGGCTTTTGATGTTTTCGCTTTTTTATGGGAAAAACTTTCAATAATGTTAATCTAACGTTTTATTCCAATTTATTGGGTTGAGCGTTGAGCTTTTAAGATAAAATGAAATAATTAAATCCCTGGGGAAATATTCTTTTATTAAGGGTGTAAGAAATTGAAGAATTTTAATGTACAATTTACGTTTGCTAATTGACAAAGTTGTTCTCGTCATCTTTATGTTGTTCTAAAGGTCAGTTGAGCTTGAGAATATAGTTAACAGGCCATTTGAGTTTTATTTTCTGTAATGACGACGAAGACAACGATGACAGCTTTAACCTTGAGGAAATTAATTGGTCTTTTCTGTCTTTTGAGAATAAAGGTGGTGGTGATGGTGGTGGGAATTATGGGCAAATGGGGGTGATTCATCTCAATTGTTTCATTAAAGTGGAAATGTAATCTGGATCTGGAGAAGAGCTTCAAGCACAAATGATACAAACGAGAGCAATAAAAATGAAAAATTACTTTGTTTATTATGCTACCCGGGTGTCCGTCGGGTCGACTCTAATATTTATCCTAGCCAAACCAACACTTTTCTTCTGGAAAAGAATTTCTTCATTTCAAGGGGCAGAAGAAAGTGTCTTTAATCTTATATGTAATGTGTACAGGGTGAAGTGATTCATAACCCCGACTGGGGACAATTAAGCGTTTGATCATCCAGACAGTAATGGACATTAAAGGATTTTAATTACACTCTTCTGACTCTAATTTAAATAAAGGTTCATTAAAAATTTAGACTTACAAAGTGTCAGACCAAAGTTCTACCCGGGTATTTTATTTCCAATGTCAAGGAAGAAACTCCAATTGGAATAAGTAATAAAAATAAAATTACCATGAAGGAATCAATTAATTACTTTATTTAAACTAAATAATGTCATTATAAAATTCCTCGGGTAATACACTATAGCTGTATTGGTCTCATGTTGATGAGATTTAGGGGCTATAAATACATCTTCCCAATATATATATATATATATACCTATATATATATATATGTGGGATGGGGGTTGGGAATGATAGTAATTTGAAAATGGATAAAATTTATCGCCACTTTCCCTTCCAACTTTCCAAGCCATCTTCATCATTATTAACATTTTATTATGTTTTTGTACTTTTCATCACGCATCTAAAATATTTACGACTTGATCCTGATACCTGCTGCAACTGCATTTCAAAATTACATGATTTCATTTTACTACTATCCTTATTTTCTTTTATTTGTTGATTTTGGTAAAAGCTGTTGAGATTTATTAGAAATACGCGTAGCTTAATTTTAGTTTAAGGACCTTTAATTATTTTAACCGGTGAATTTAATTTTTTTAAATACTAGATCCTGGATCCTGGTGCTTCGACATATTTGAATGTGTATTATCAATCATATAATATTCAAACTAATTGATTGATTTCGAAAGAAATGTTGGTTTTTTGTTTTATGTTAACAGCAGTAGCAGAAGCAGCATCAAGTATTAAAAAAGTCAATAAATTATAACGAGCAATAGTGAAAGTGAACTGGAGCTTTTCATTTTCATTTGAAGAGATATATAAAATTTACGAAGGAAATAAAGCTTATGAGAATGTTCTTCTCTCCTGTCTAAAAAGAGTCCTGAAGAAGGGCGATACGACGGTAGGAGGGAGAACATAAAATTTTAACTGCAGATCGGATATCAAAGTGTAACGACATCGTTTTATATATTACATTCTCTACTCTGCTGCATAGGCATATATATATTCCAAACAGAATATATAATAAAATCCTACTGGTTTTTTTCTTTCATGTGGCGTGCTTGAAAACGCTAAAATAACGACAGTAGTGTGGATTGGCGATGATACCACTTTAAGAAATGATTTATCTACTTTGTAAGTATTAAGAGGGCACTTAAAGTCATTCCAGAGAAAACTACTCTAATAATATAACCAAAGCTATTACGGCAATACTTTTATCGTTTTTCAAAGGAGATATTCCTTTTGAAATGAGAATTTGGTGAATATTTGTTCCCAGCAGTAATATAATTGTTTTTGGGAATTATTTCATTGAGAACTATTTTATCATCAGATGTATAATGTAACACAATATTTAATTTATGCAGTTATCTTGGAATGACGACAAGTCATCTTGATCAAAATAAGTGATGACAGATTTATTGGAGTGAAAACAAAACAGGATGCTTATTAGTGAAATATTATAAGAGATTGGCATAAACATTTAAATATTGTTTACTCTTCTGTCTCTTTTATATTTGAATGGGTAATCAAACTAATTGCAATAAAAATTGGCATAAATCTCTTAGAAGCAGTAAATAGTACTGAATCACCCTGTACACATAAGTCTATCTCCTTTTGTAATCTAGAATAGTAACTGTATGGAAATAGAAACAGGTTAAACATAAAAGCATTTCGTGATTATTAAAAGTTGATCGTAGGATATGTGTGTAAAAATGTTGAGGAATTTTAATTAATACAAGTATTTGCCAAATGACAAATAAAAATAATAAAGTTTTATTAGGGTACAAATATTTTATGAATGCTTATATCGCAATGATGGAAGATCTTTTTTATTTCGGACCCTGATTTTGCCCATTTGCCCACTCATGAATTATTTTGTGTGAAAATATTAAATTTACAATTAAAATCAACTAAATTGAGCTCAGAGGACAAGAAGTAAGAGAACATGATAATGATAATGGGAGAGGAGAATATTCTAATAAGAGGAAACATTTAAATGTCATCAGTTTTCATGAGTTGAATTAATGAGACACGTGAGATGACATGACACGATGACACATTCATACTCACAAACTCACAATCATTTTCTCCCTTCTCTAAATCCACACATGCATAAAAGAATTAAATATTTCACATTATAATACCACTATATAGCAGCTAAGTTAACAATTAGAATTGTTTTGTTTCGTGACATTCATATTTAAGGACCATTTGCTCATGAATTTTAATCACTGAATTATTTGTAACATTTGTACTATAAATTTCACGAATCTCGAATAATTTCTTCAGTGTTTTTTAAAATACTCATACAAGCTTAATTACTTTAAATAGCCACTATTCTGATTCTGTCACACTAATCTTGTTACTAAAGTATTATTGCATTTCATCATCTATGTATACCGTAAAATATAGCCCTCAACCCCTAATCTTGTAAGGAACTAAAATTGTTTTTTTTTACTCATATCAGAGCTTTCGTCGTTAAAATAAATAAATGATTTGCTTATGCGCCAGGGTGTGTAGAAGATGATTTCTATATTTTCAAAGAATAGTAATAAGAAGGGCAATTAATTAGGCAATAAATAGTGTAATGATTGTTTGCGTGAATGGATTTCATTTCATGCTGGTTAATTGCAGGTGGGGTTGTGCAATAAATGTCCAAATGTCTTTCAGTTTGATTGACAGTCTAGGACTCATCACTGCCATACACCCATCACAACAACTAAAACAATTCTCTCACTTTAATAAAGCTACATCCTTTTTTAAAACATATTTTTTATTAAAAAATTGTCTTAAAAATCCATTATAATCATTATTTAACCCTTAAAAGGATTCTAAAATGCGTAGTATTCATCTTAATACTACTGCAGCCATTCTATTAGAAATCGATTAACGTTTTCCTACAACTTTTGACTCTTTTAGTTTTAGAAAAAAGACGTTTGTTGTAACATCAACAGCTTTTTATAACTATTTATTAATTATGGTATCTGCGTAAAGGAAATTTCCTTAAAATTTTTAATTTTTAGAAAATATAACGAAATTAACAAAGTTTTAACTGCAAAAAGTAAGAAAAGTTGTGGATTTAGAATTTCGAAACGTGTACAAAGAGATGGAAGTATAAATCATGTTGATGTTGTAGAGTTTTTAGTGAACCTTTCTTCTTTGGGGTATTAATTGAGCGGACAGATTGATTGGCAGTTGGTCAAAGGGAATGGACAGACACGTAATTTAATAAGATTGTTAACTCTAATGGGAATAATACACCATCGGGCAAAATCATTCTTTTCCTTCACTTTCAACCACCACCACCACTGACAACTTTGAACACAATCACTAAAAAATAAAGGAAAAAATATTATAAATGTTGTTTAATGTTCAATGTCAGTTTCCACTCTTCAGAAAGACAGACACAATGGGCTACAGCATTTGTTTTCAACATCATCCTACCGACAATCATTTGTAAATCCACCATCCTCTTTAATCTTAATCCATGAGAAACATACTTTGCTCAAGACACGACGACGAAACTAAAAAAACAGTACTCATATTTGAAAATAGTGCTAATTGATCGATAATTATTTTTGTATAAGGTGCAAATTACATCATTACTATAATTTACATAGGCCATATTATATTAGTAGCACAATTGGGATGGCCGTGAAGAAATAGTCAGCCTCTGAAGAAATTAGTTAAGCATATGAGGTTAAAGGGTATTTAATAATTTAATTTTTTAACCAAAGTGGACAAAAGAGGCCCACCCATCTCATCCCATTCTTTGAAAGCTAGATGACCAATTTAATCTCCCTGTGTGATAAATCACTCTCATGTGTCAAATCCCGATCTCCTTGCTATCCAAAATATGGACCTTTACTTTATAACATCACAATAATTCATTTCAAAAGTTTAACTTAAAAGAGCACACCGACGAACGATGGTCAATGTGGATGGAGCTGATGATGACGAGAATTGCAAAAGATATTCCAACTGAACTTTATATTATTATAGTAATAATAATATATAGAGATCAGAAGCAGGATCAGACAGAAGAAGAAAAAATCGAATGATTTATGATGTTATTTTCATGATTTCAGCTTATTATTGCTAACATGTTGCCAATTTATATCGCAATGTTTTAAATTGAAAATGAGATGAGAAAAATATGTAAAAGGAAACCGCTTTCGTATTATATTTCTATTTAAGCATTTGCTCTTGTTCGATTTCATTTCAACTTTGACCTTTCCGTCCCATTAGCAGTTGCTGAAAATATTGCTGCAGTTTCATTCTCTGTAAAAATCAACTGGTTATTTTATATTTTATTTTTTAAACAGAGAATTCCAAGTCTCTTTTTCTCCAGCAGTTGATTTTAAGATGAACTGTGACCTTTTCATGCATTTGACACTGTTTTCCTTCTTTCTGTGGATGGAAATGAGGAGGATATGAGTGAGTAGTTAATGAGACGTGAAAAACTTAAGGGAGTAAATAAAAGTAAGTGCTTGTCGTTGTTTGATGAAGGAGTTTTATTGTGGTCGAGATAAGATTTAATGTTTCACTCACTCAATCCCAACAAATCCCCCACCGTATAAAATACATAAGGAGAGAGAGAGAGAGAGGACGTCGTCGTTTATTACATAAATGTCGTAAAACAAGCTCCGAGAACCGCACACAGGCACACCAACAACCAACTCATAAAGATAAAAAACACATTGATTTATGCCACTATTATATACGATTCTAATCAACCAGTCCAATCAATAATGTCGGCCCAAATCCAATCTTTTTATTTAATACCATAAGGCCTAAAGGTCAACTCAAAGCTTTCAAACTGACATGACCATAGATATATGGGTCAATCATACTAAATCTTATTGTCAATTACTTTTACTTGAGTTTAGAGCTTCATCATGATTTACTCATGTTTCCAATACTTTTCCCATTATTTATATACGTCGTCATTATTTCACCTGCGCCATACCACCCTGTAAATAATACAAGGGACTCTCTATAGGGTAAATATATACTAAGGAACAATATGATATGACAATGACCCTTAACACCGCAGAAGAGAATAGTGGACCATTACAACTAAGAATTATTACTTCCTGACACATTTACAATTACAACAGTGTTATTTTGTTGGAGGAATTCTTTCTTTGGTGTTAATTTATCAAGAGTTCTTAACTATTGTTGTCACCTTTTGCTGTTGCTGTCATGTCATTTTTTGGTGATTATGAGACTCTACTACCCCACTGCTACCCTCACTATATAGTTTAGTAGTTGTTGCGTAATCCCATTGTTCATTTTCTTCATTCAACATCAACGTAATGATCAAGTGACGTGACATTCGAATGACAAATGATCAATATGAAGGATCTTTTTATTATTTATTTTCATTATTGTTGTAGGGAATTTACAACAATCATTTAATTTCCATTGTTGATCATTTTTGTCATCTTTAGCTATTATTGTTGATGAAATCAAAGAAAGGTGTGTTTTAGCAGTCTTTGGTTGGATGTTATCCAGAAAATAAAGTATAATTTGTCACCCTCCTAAGTATAAGACTACGTGTGGGTATTAATAGAAAATTCCGTATTATTGGTTATTGAATGAGAAGATCATCCCCCGGAGTGTTTGCAAGTTTAAATATTAAATGAGAGTAAAAATGACATAAATCCTGTCTCTGTTTGTTGGACACACAATAGACACAACACAAATAATACAATAATCATGGACAATGAAGAGGATCCTTTTATTCTCTGACACGACACTCCCGCGACCCGATGGGGTCTCCTCATCTACAAATCTCTCTGACATCCTTCAAAGTTTCAAAGAAGGCTTGCTTCATTCATGATTATAATGACAGAGCAAAGAAAAACCTGGAATAAAGAGACTCAATGAATTGGATCTAGAAGACCACCTTCTTATCCCCGTCAATCATTCCCCCCTTGTCCAGAGGATATTTGCAAAACTCTTCAAAATTTGAAACCAGAGATCAAACTTCTTAATGGAAACGAGCTAAGCTACAAAAGGGATAGAATAACATGGCACGCAGGAATAGGAAAATGTAAAATGTATCTTTTCCATGTATATTTAATTGCTTGGATGGAATACAATAGAATATTAGTGGGTTGATGGTTTGTGGTGCGGTGATCGTAAATTTTCACTAATAAGGAATATCTCTCTAGAAAAAATACGCCTTAATTGTAAAGATAACGATTGTCTCATAAAATACAAAATGTATTAAAGTGTTCTCTTTCAACACTTCCGATGTAGTAGTGCCATGCACCAATAATACAATATCTCTTTTAGATTACTGCAATAGTAGTAGGAGTTCAGTTTTGGATGGATGTGATCTGTTGAAGGTATTTAGTATACAGAAGCCACTGCTACTACCACTTTAATTTCCCAATGCTTCTTTCTTACCATTATATATACTTTAGATGGGGACATTAATTCAATTGTCCAAGTTTTTCTAAATGTTTGTGGCTTTGTTGTTTGTTTGAGAATAAGATCCATAAATTGTGGAAGAAAACATCACCTGAGTTGTGATAAGTGTTTTTGTAATTTAATTTTGTAGTTAGTGGTTGAGGACAGTGCAGGTGTCATTAGCACAGGGCGGAGGACTCTGCCACAAGGTTGATTAATGAGGCGACACGACGACACGACACAAGATGAAACAGAAGAACAGTAGCTTATTAAAAGAGATGTTGAGACAGAACAATGAATTTTTACATCTGCTCCATGCACATACTTTTTAGCCCGAACCTTAGAGCTTATGGAACCGTGTTTGTGTCTGTCTGTCTGTCTGCCTGTCTGTCTGGGGGCACGATAACTCTCGAACGGGTTGACCGATCGTTATGAAATTTTGCACACTTGTTTATCATGA
>JAQFZB010000032.1:0-63005 GCA_034695165.1 Desoria trispinata
CGTTTTATCAGACGGACAGACTAAGACGTGTAGGTTTGGTTTACACCCCTTGGTTACATTCGTTGTAACGGTTTATTCTTATTTTGGTTTGAATGCATGTTTCCAATTTCCAGTATGAAATATATTTCCTTACTTGAGTAATTTGAGTATTGTTTTATTGACTTGATTTTATTTTATTGTCCAGTCCAGTGTCAGTGGTAGTGGTACTTTTCCCGTTATTATTCTATGGAGATAGATGAGTATTGTTTACCAATGACAGAATAATATAATAGGTTTAGTTTCAGTTGAGTTAGTGACTTCTTTATTAGTGAAGTGATATTGATATTGGATAGTTGGGTAAAAAAGGGAATCTTTTTCTCTGAAGTAGAATAAATTCATGGTGGCATGGCATGGGATGGCAGATTATCTAAAAGCATAGTACATATTACAAGGAGGGTATTATAACTGAACTGACTGATTGGATTTAGTGATGTGACATTGGCAATTTCTCTATGGACAATTCTTTTTCTTATGATGTAGCAAGAAGTGGCAGTCCATCTTAAATATTATATTACTCGTTGTCTTTTTACTTTGAAAAAAGGGAAATGTCATGGATGATCTATTGTCTTGTCAAAGGGCATGAAAAGAGACTTCATTGGATAAACTACTACTACTACTATAGATAACTAATTGGAATCTCTGTTTGTCCCATGACATACTAAAGTCTTACCATTCATCAGATCAGTCAACTTTAAGAATAAGAAAATATTTCCAATATGTTATTATATGATACTTGATACTGCTCATATAGTCATGATGTATTTTAAGTATTTTTGTATTTTGTATTTTCACATGAAAAATTATTCAACTATTAATCCTCGGATGGATAAACAGATTTTTCACTTTTCTTTTTCTTGTGTCCTCTTGAAAAGTAAAAACTATATGTTATATGTTATATGTTGGTGGAGTATTTTTATTTTTATGTTGAGAATTCCTTCACCATCATAGAATAATAGATTGTAGACTTGTAGATGATGGGAGTATATACCGTCATCTCGACTTTTTCCCTGTCATTGTATTATATTATTTGTGACAATAGGGAAACATATCTGGTTTCTACCTATATATCCAACCCAATAATTTAGTAGGATAGGTCAGCATCTCCAGCTCATTGCCGTCAGCGTCAGGTATTTAAAGGTATATGACGCAAGTATGACATTCGATTGTGAAAAACATCAACTTGATGAAATATTGAATAGAGGGTTGATTTTAATAAGGATTTTGATCTTTATGCTTTCAATATATTATTATTTTATTTTATTCGTCCTGCTTCTGCCGTTCCATTTGAAATTTCAAGGGTTTAATAATAAATATCAAGGTATTTGAAGTTATAAGCTATGATTTTCTCATATAAAGCAAACTCTAATTACAATACAATAGGGCAGAGAGAGAGAATAATTTTTCCCTGTGTAGAAGAAGAATGAAAATCCAATTGTTCTCCTCAATGCATTGTGAAAGTCAAAAGGGTTTTTAATACACAGTATAAAGTCTATAAAGATGTATAATACGAATACATAGCTCTGTGCTTGTGCTTAATTCTCAACTTGAGATGAAGTTGACTTTTATGTAATGAGTTGCTTTTATAGCGCGGCAATGAAATGGAATAGCCATTGGTCGTATAATATTATACCTGAGTACCTGTTCCATCAACTCGTCATCATATCATACATTGAAATTTAACATTGATTTAAAAACCCTAAAATTGTGGTAGGTTAAGTTAAAAGGGAAAATGTGGAAAGTGTTTAATTTGAAATGCTTATGTTGAGGACAATGATGAATAATAATGAAATTAATCTCATTGTATATAATAGAATGACATTGGGGGAATTTTAGTTTATATGTAGGTAAAGGTAATATAGTAGTAGTTGTGTGTAACCTTGTATTGTTCTTGTGATGTTAGTAGTGGTTAGTTTAGTGCTATGCTGCAGCAGTGGAGTAGATCAAGAGGGTTTAAATTTTTTAAGATGCCAGGAACTAAATAGAATACGAGTAAGAGAGGGAGATGAGGGATGAGGCTGGATGGCTGAAGTATAAAAAAAAGAGATGAGTTTATATATTTTGCATTGTGCATTGCAAAGAGGCTTAAACTCCTACATTATGTAATAACCTCCATCAATGTCGAGTTCATGGGAGTTCGCAACTGAAAAATGACTAATAATGCAATCCATCCATTCAGCTCGTATTATAATAGAGCATTACTTTAATACTCGAGTAGAAATATTTTGCACATGTGTTTAGAAGTTTAGACATATATAGTTGGATTGTGGGAATTGGAATTGGGAATGCATAACATATTAGATCCAAATTCAATATATATATATATGTATGAATGGGGGTTCTCAGAATATTTCTATCTCATCTCCCTTTTGGTCGCCAGCCACACACACACAAGAGATTTCCCATTTAATTTCCCTATGTCTACAAGAAAAAGAAACTGATCAACTCATTGAGCAATATAATTCTTTATTCTTATTATTTTCTGGGTATTATTTAAGTACTTTTGTATTTTGTCATGAATTGGAACATTGAAAGTAAGTAAGGTGGTGGTGATGGTGATGGTGCCGTTCGGTTTAAAAGTAAAGATGAATGAATGAAAATCAAGATGAGAAAAAGTACCAAGAAAAGTATTAAGAAGGAATTTGAAATGTTGAAAAATATTTAGTTTCAATTTCCAGACAATTCAACCCAAGAAATTTCTTATGAATGATGATGTAATGCTATGATGAATGAATGGGTGACTGATGTAGGTCCACCAATAATACAATATTACAACTTGAATGTTTCTACTCTATATAATATACTATTATGTACTATGTTATAGTTCCCACGATCAAAATATATTCTTTTTGAAATATTGAAATGAGATTTTTTTAGTTCTTGTTCTGCCTCTTTGCTTTATAATTTTAAATATTGCACCCTTGATTTCTATTCAAGTGTCTTTAATTTAAATTTATGATAATGATTATCTAAAAATGTGATTATCTTTCTTCTTCTTTATTTTTGCTAAATGTAATTCTTGTTTTCTCTATTTTCCCAACAGATCAAAGCTTTCTCATTCATACACCTAGTATCATCGCGGCTGCTGGTTTATGCATCGCTATCGAAAATCGCAATCCCGAAGTTCTCAAATTAGTTTTAGAACGAGTACATAAAATTACAAATATTGAAATGGTAAGTGATTTTTATTTTTGTTTTATTGATATTTAAAAATGTTCGCACTTGATTTCTCTACAACTCTAAAAAATACTATCTTCCCTAACTGCTGTTTTTTTTTATTTTAAAATTTTAAATGTTATTTATGTTGTGGTGGTGGTGAGGTTGAGGTGACAAGTTGATAAAAGATAAAATAGAGCATAGAAATGAATAAAAGATACCGTTGATCCAAGCCGGAGATATGGATTAATAGAAAAATGGGTGTGAAAGTGAAAATGACTTAAATGGGAATATGTTAAAGGAAAATTTTCACATAGTTATTTAATTTTTTTTATATTTGAGTTTAGATATTAGATTAGAAGAAGGGTATTTGTTATATGTAATGAAACATAATGATTGCATTAGATTCATAGGCACAGTAATAAAGTAAGTGAAGGATCACAATAAATCCCCACTTAGACCACGTACAACATCAGTCAGGCCATGGGAAACACTTGTTTAAAGAAGTCCCTGAAATTTGAGACCATCGATTGATTACTCCGACATCTTTTCATGTGTCTTTTAAATTTTTATGTACTCCATACAGTTATGTTGTGGCATAGTAATATTAGTTTTTCAGATCAATTATATGTATCAACTGCTAATGAGTTCCTTGATCTTGATATAAAAATATTCTAATTCTAATTTTTTCGTTTTTTTTTGAAATTTCAGGATGTGATCACAAGCGTTATGGAACAGATCAAGATAAAATTACAACTGAATTTGGAAAACGCCAAAGTCCCGGGCTCGAGCGGTCCGGGGATACAAATGAACATACAAATATCCAGCAATAATAATAATGTATCGCATTTCGATGATGAACCTATGGCATTAGACAAATTTGATGAAATTGGACAAGCCGAGACACCGACAGATGTTGGAGACATACACTTCTGACTTGTTGCTACCAAAACCAAAATCTTACTGCTAAAAAAAGACAAAATATCATTTTTTTTATATTTTGTTTTCGTATGAATGAATGCACGGAAGTTCCATAAACTTTAAAAAATCATTTAAAATAATTGTCTTTAATTTATATAACAATACTAATCTAGTAACCTCATTAGCTCTTTACAATTTATATGTATTTTGTATTTGAGCAATAATTTTTGTTTGTTTTAAATCTGACTTGTAGCGTTTTCTTCAAGCAGTTTGAAAATGCAGAAAATATTAAAAAATAGCTTTTCTCTAAATTCTAAATGGCGACAACTGTTTGATATAGAGAAGGAAATGAGGATGGGAAGACGTGGAATTTAAATTGACCTTTTTGTTTCAGAGTTTATTATTTTTGTTTTGGATTTAGTTAAATGGAAGATGATGTGGAGGTAGTTTTAATTATAATTTTAAGTTGCTTTTGTGAAGATGGATAGTGGCCCGTGGCTGTAGATAACCACACAAGTCAGATTATCCTAACTCAAACAAGGGGAAAGCAGACTTACGCTTATTTTAGTTAATTAATTTGAATTAATTAACTAATTGATCTTAACACTTTGTTGTTAAATGTAATTTTTGTTATTTATAGTTTTAATTTCTTAATTTTAAGTTCAATAGTCAAACAATATTTATAGTATTAGTATTTTGTTTTTTCTTCTTTTGCTCGATCAGTCATCTCTAGCCATGTAATAATTGGATTAAGTTGTTAAATAACTATCAAAATTTATTTGAGCTGAGAAATATCATCGAGATAAAAATTTTTATCGGGTTTTTGTGAGCATCAGAAGAATTTTTCAGGGATTTCCTTGTTAATACATTTCGCAATGTATTCGTAGTCATTTTAAGTCAATTAACTTATTGATAAATAAGTTACATTTTCGTTATTCATTGCAATGATTAATAATAGTATGATTAGATGTTAATATTGTTAATTGTACATTTATACCTCATTTGGTTAATTAGCGGGTATTAGTTTAGTACTTTTTGCATTTAATTTTTTTTCTTTGTTTTTGTAAATACTTGTTATAAACTCACTTGTCCTTTCGTTTCGTCATATTCGTCCATCTATTCGTTTGAGATGTCTTGTTTCTTACTATTCTTAGTTAAAATATATTTCTTTCTTAAGTAATTCTTGATTTTTATTTCTACTCGTTAGGATTACAATTTAATAATTTAATATAGAATTGGTGCATTCATTTCAGAGAGAATGTGACTATATAATAGATATAGGTATAGTAACTATTATTAAGGAAGCAATTTTACTTTGCAATTTTTTGAATTTGTGGACAACTTTAACTTTAATTATTTAGCGTTAAGTTGACCATGGTAGATTTTTCTCGATCTAAATTAATCTGGCCTATTTATTCTATTATTTTGTGACCCTTTCTTCTTTACATATGGAAGCTGGTCACGAATTCGTTCCAATTTGTCGAACTCCTCTGTTGATTTAAAGAAGGGTTTTCGATAAACGACAAGACTGCCTGCCCAAGATACTGATGAATTGTAGACTGAACTTTTTTTACATTGACTTATTCTTGACGGATGAAATTTGTATGTTATTTGTAAGAGAATGAAAATTTGTATTTGTATCTATGTAACACAATTCTAAATACTGACATTTATTTTATGGTTTTTTTGTTTTGTTTTTTCAATTCCCTCAATATTTAGAATTGTGCTAATATGAAACCTTGTGTACTACTATAATTGTACTTTAAAAAAACATTACGAGACTATAAAATTAATTTTGACATTTTTAATTTTACATTTTAGTCATCGAAACTTTGTAATGCGTCCGACAATCAACTTTTTTAACAAAAAGTGTTTCAATTTTTTGGTACAATATTGGACTTTAGTAATTAATTAAATTTACATGTACTATTCGATCGTTAATACATAATTGATGTATATGGTGTTTAATTGCCAAAGTTTAAAATAGTTAGGTGTACTTTAATATTTAATTATATGAATAATATAAAATACAACCGTTTACCTGAATTAAAAACCGGCAAAAACAACAAAAGATATGAATTTCGCTCAATTAGCTTTTACATTTGCAAGAAAAACAGAAAAAAATCTATTAAAAGGATATTAGAAGGAATTGGTCAAGTTGGTCGAATTTTGAAATATTACATAAGATAAAAATTTGTATATTTATTGATATAGCTAACAACGGGTATTATTGAGTACTTTTATATTGACACTCAATGTGTATGAGAATAATGAGAGAAACAGAACGCATTTCACGTTTCTGTTGGCAAAAATCGTGATTTAATAAATTCAGATTCTGAATTTAATGATCAATTCAAGACTGTTGTTTGTAATTATTTAATTAGAGATTTAATTGTAACTCGTTTCTTCAAAGTTAATGATAATGACCAATCGCGATGAAATTTCCTTTCAAGGTTCATTTGCAAAGACCCCAAAAATCTCTACGAAATAAAAAAGACAATTAGCTTTAAATGGGGATTTAAACTATGTAATAATGTTCCAGTGGAACTCATAAATAAATTACTTTATATATAAAAATGCAGAATTTATTATTCACGATAAGAAATAACTATTCTGGCAAAGTGCCTACTTATTGTTATATAATATGAACAGATATTTATCAAATATAAATTGTACAAGTCCAATGAAAGATTTTAAGCAATGTAATATATCTATATAAAATTTAAGATAATTCAATGACCAGTCGCATAGTTTATATGTTTGAGAAAATGATTTTCATCAGAGCAATATGTTAATTGTATCTGTGTCTACTTTAGAGAATTCACGATAAATATATCTCACAAAATACCTGAAAATTTATAATAAAAATAAATTCTTCGAAATGAATAGAAATTTTGTACATTTTATTTTTTATTTCATTATCATATTTAAAGCATTGGAAAAACATTCATAAATCATAGTCCAGTTTGATTCTTGCGCATTCTTTTTGTTTTATTTTAATTTAAAACAAAATATCTAGTTTATGTCCTTTCATCGGAATTTTTCTTATTTTGAATTGTTATTTGAATATTTAAATTAAAACACATCACAAATTAATTATTAATGAACTACACTCTACTGTCAATTGACATCAATACACAGTATTACTAAAAAAGAAGTTAAAAAATGTCAATATATGTTTTACAAGGGGCTTGATCATGTCCTAATCCTAAGGTTTTATTTAATTATGTATATCAATTATGCATGTCAAATTCCAATCCCTCACAATGGTTTGCAATGAGGTTTCACTCAATATCTTCTGGCCGTACAGGATTTTTAAGGGGAATAACGGACTTTTTTTCAACGTCACGGGATAAGGCTTTCCGCATATCTAGAAGATTTAACAAGGGAAAATTGAATACATGGTAATTTAATGAAGTAACCACTGCTTGAAATATTACCATAAGCATCTTCATCCGGTTCACCAGAGTAATAGTCTAGGACTGTCCGATATACAATATATCCTAAACTTTTATAAAAGTTTATAGCAGCTGTATTTGATTTTCTTACGAAAAGATCCACGAAATAGCATTCCTTTCTGAAAGTGATTCAAATAGTTAAATAAGCAATTTTTGATCTTTTAATTTTTCAAATAAAAATAATAATCGCCTAACTCTTCGGATACTTGTTCTAAGTATTGCATCAATTTTGCAGCAACTCCACCCCGACGATGACTAGGTGCTACACTCAGAGCGGTTACATGACCATGCCAATTTTCCCCTGTTCCTTCGGCTTTTCCCATGACTGAAATTGTTTTAATGGTCATTTAATAAGTGCTTCGGTTGAAATTCATTTAAAGGAACTAAGGATATAATATTCTTTGAAAATAACACTATTACTATGAAAATAGAAAATTTCTTACTATATCCAACAATGTTTCCATGCATGTCTTCGACTTTTTGAAAATATTCCGGCCATCTTGCCATATAGCTCATGTAGAAGGATATGCCATAGGTTTCGGTGAGTGGATCAAAGTTGACTGTGTTGTATCTCAAGAGATCATTACAACTAAATGGTTTCAAGCTCACCATTCTCAACAGACTTTTTAAAAGTCAAATATAGAAATAGTGCTATCTTTTCCAATTATATTTTTATATTAATCGAAGAATGACTAAAACGGGAACGCCAAAAGGGATTGACACACCTTCTTTGTCCATACAGAGGACTCTGGCCCACCTGCAATCCAATCACTAATTAAATGAGTTGATTAAATTCATTCAGTATTTAATTTACTGTCTCATTAATTATTTATTAGAAAAATTCATATAACTTTTAGGAAATGATCAATTTAAATGATTTGAATAATTGGCGGTATTTATACAACAATGGACATGAACTCTATGAGACTTTAACCTTTTTAGAGGAACTGAAACTTATGTCTTTCGATTGAAGATAACATAAATTTACCTTATCAATAAAATCAGTTATCAAAAAAAGTAATTTGCTGCTTTCTTTATCTGTTCCTTTTTCCTTCCCTGCTCCTGCTTCTCTGGATTACTTTCACTAAAAAGATCAAAGTCGCAACGTTCCCCAAAGATTTTTCGCGAAATTTCAAATCTTTCTTCTCAAAATTGTTATTCGGGTGCTGAAAATCAGAATTCAGAAAAAAGTAGAAAAATTCGCGTTTTTCTGTTTTCTTCTGAAATTTAAAAAAATTTACAAATACTATTATTTTTACTTAGTTTCATTATGTTCCGTATAAATATAGTATCAAAATGCAAAACTCTGCTAGAAAACGTACAATCATCCTCCTCCATTTCATCGGCAGTTGAAAAGTTCATGTGGCCTTTACCTTTACCAGTTGGAAATGTTCAAAAATTTCACAGTGGAAGTCACGGGAATTTCAAGAATTTATCTTCAAAAGGATCTCTACCTGTTTTATCAAGCTATTGGAATGCTGGATTACAAATTCAATCGTCAAATTTACAACTACAGCAAAACAGGTTTTATTATGTTATGGATGGAGGGATCAAATGGCATCGTCGAAGAGCTAAGATTCTAGCTCAACGGAAAAAGGTCCTCAAACCCTTATCACCGGTTATCGACCATTTATATCCACTCCCTATCACTAATGAGGGAAAGTATCCAGAAGAATTATTTAACAAAGAACATGAAATCCAAAATGATCCGGCAAAAGATGAAAAAGATATACAGGGTAAATTTTAATTGGTTATATTATGTTTTAGAGTTTTTTAAATTGAGTACAATTCATGTTCTTATTGTATATCTTTTTGTAATAGTTGTTGCTGCTGAGATTAATCGACAAGTTGCTGAAAAGGATCATGGTCGTTTGTTTGCTGTCATTAACATTAAAGGAAAACAGTTTAAAATTACATCAGAGGATATAATAATTCTCCAAGGCTATTGGGCACCTAATGTTGGGGACAGATTGCGAATTCATAAGGTATTTAAATTTTGAATTTATTAAGCATACGCATTAAGCATACTATATAAATTGATAATTTTGACAGATTTTACTAATTGGTGGAAAAGACTTTACAATGATTGGAAAACCACTGCTGGATCACAATATGATTCGGATAGAAGGAACAGTTGTAGAGAAAACCCTTTCTTACACGAAATTGCACTTCAGATTGAAGAAACGAAAGAATTTCAGAAGACTAAAGTGTAAGTTCCTATCTATTATTTCTAAAAAAATGTATTTTTAGAATGTATTATATTAATTAAGTAAGAATTGTATCCTTAGTTCACAAGGAACCTTACACCATGCTACGTATCAACATGATTGAGTTTCTGAAACCTTTGGCGAACCTAGAAGCTACAACTATAACAGCAAACCCTATTGTGGATTCTACTTTTAGAATCTCTGCCACTGCAAGTAGTTAATTAATTATTAAAGTATATTTATATATTTCCTATAAACAGTCAATAGTAGTAGCTCCTGACTCAATTAATGCTAAACGAGTAATTTGTTTTTCTTTGACAACAATAAACGACTTAAAGTCTCTGATATTCATTTTTGTAATGCACTCATTTAAAAAATGCTGCTTCAATCTTGAATAAAATGCTCATGTTTCGGTTTAAGTAAAAAATAGGACAGCTCTGGGTTTTGAAGTAGTTCTTATACAGATTTATACTATTTCCTACTAATCCCCCCATAATAATTAAGAATAGGAATTGATTTTTGATTTTTAGAAATTTTCCATGAGAAAGTATCAATTTAGCATTGGAGCATTGACGTGGTGGAGTCAAAGAGATGATAAACTTGATGGGGTCTTGTGGTAAAGGTAAATATACGAAGAGGGAAGATTTAACCGATCCTCAGACAGAGGTTTCTTACTCCCATTTCCATTCATCATTGGCTGCCGTCTCAATTTATTGTAGGATATTTCGAAATTTCTTCAAAGTACTTCATTAAAGAAGATGTCTACTGCAGGGGCTACGCTTCAACCCATCAGGGTGTCTCCCCTCGTCAGGGTACGTTCTTATCAATCTCATCATTATCCTTTATTTAATATATCATCTTTTCATTGAATATTTGAATTTTGAATTCCGAATTAAACCGGAACCTAAACTTGAAATCCAGTTTGGAATGATGTTTCATCTTTAATTTAAATCAAATTAATACACCGTGCTGGATTTTAAATGCTACATAATAAAGTATTATGTGTTACTTTTACATTATTAAGTTGTAAAAGGAATTAAAGCATTAAATATAATTATTTGAAAAAAGGAAAATCACGAGGTGTATATTTGATTGTTGTATTATTGATTGTTCAGGTTGGTCGCTGGTCTCTCCTCGCTGTTGGAGTATTGTATGGAATTTCTAGACAACGAACTTTATCGAAGCGTGAGACGAAATTGCGAGAAATTGAGGCACAAGAACGACCTGCAAAAGAAGCAGCAGCAGCAGTGAAAAAAGCAAAAAGTGTCAGAGGTTTGTTAATTATACTAATTAATACTAATTATTAAAATTGTCACTAATCAGAATTAAAACTAATTGCATAAACGTTTATTTCTACTATTCCAGAGGAGCTGATCTATCTTGCAAAGGAGACAGGGACTCCAATCCCACCCAACTTCTAAATTATGGGGACATAAAACATTGTAAAGATTTCGGAATTATATTAGTAGTCAGAATTAATATTATAAAAGTTGTAGTTACGGATTAATTTCAAATATATAATATTTAGAAAACATTAAACCTTTTCAGACTCCTGATTGAATTGAAACTATGTTTCTAGTATTATTTTTATTTCACTAAGGAATTGGTATAATTTATAAACTTTAATTACATAATGCATTCGTCTAAGGCACATAATTATCCTCCATAATTTATGATGTCCACGAGACCGTTTCAAAGTTAGCATTTATTAATTTAAATATTTCAGCACTATAAAAGTATTTATTTCAAATCAAAATGAAGAAGAAAAATCATTAATTTCCATATGTATAATGGATTATGCTTATGATATAATAGGTAATTAAACCGTGATAAATGCATATCTTCATTTAGAACACCAGTTGAAAGCATTAATAAACATCTTGAGCCATGGCGAAGCATCTGTCATCTGATCCTTAAGATCTTCTGGTACATAAGGCCATTGCCATGGGAGAACACATCGTTCAGGATGTGGCATCATTGCTAAATGTCTACCGTCCTTAGAACATATTCCAGCAACTCCAACTACAAAAAAAAACATTTATTATAACATTCTTAACTATTATTAAAAATATAATCATCATTTAAAACCCTTACATTTGCTTCCATTGGGATTCATAGGATATTCTTCAGTTGGTTTCATGGAATCATCAACATAACGCAATGCAATGCATTTTGATCTATCCAGCTGAGTATAAACGGACAGATTCTTGTAGCTGAAACGACCTGGGACAAAAAATTACAATTGGGATTTATTATATTAATTATAATATATGCCATATTATGCAATGCAAGTTAAGTGGTAAAAATAGAGATACCTTCTGCATGAGCAATCCATGCTCCCAGATAACTTCCATTCATACCAGAAAGCATAATTGAATTAGATTTTTCAATTGAAACAGTTGGGAATCGACTTTCATATCTATCTGATTGATTATGATCCAAGAAAACATCAGGGACAGATGGAATACCATTGTCTTCATCGGAATCACCTTTAGTACTTAATCCAATCCATTGCAATAATGCCAACAATTGACATCCATTACAAACACCCAAACTAAATGTATCTTCTCTGTCACGGAAATTAGAAAGTTGATCCTTTGTGGATTGATCAAAGAGAAAACTTGCTGCCCATCCTTTGGCAGATCCCAATACATCTGCAAATCAAAATAATAATTCATAATATCTTCTTATACGCAATTCTCACACTGTTTTGTTCCCTTGGGTAAATTACCAGCATAACTGAATCCACCAGGAAAAACAATTCCACGAAATCTTTCAAGAAAGACTTTTCGAGTTACGACATCTTGCATAGTGACATCCCAAACTTGGAATCCAGCCATGTATAAGGCAGCTATCATTTCTCTATCACCATTTGATCCTTCTTCTCGAATCACAGCGACTTGTGGAGCTGATGCTATAATTATATTTAATACATGTGTAATTTTCATTTCATGGGAAATTACGACATCTGAAAATAATATCTTTCTTACCATGATTCAAATCTTTAGAAATGGATAATGATGTTGGTTCAAAACTAAAGCGATATCCAGCTCCAGTTCTTTTCCTTAATGAATTATATTCCTGAGTGACATAAATAGGATTTGCTTGTCGTTTTTCCAATTGCCAACTGGTTTCTTCCCATGCTTGATATAGATCTACCATGAGGGATTCTACTTCCATTTTACCATTGACACTAATCTCAATTGTTGAAGATGGACCAAATCCTTTAGAAACTCCAATGGGATATACGGGAACTTGAGCTTTTTTAAATTGGAATAAAACTTTTTCAATGTTACTTCCATCAATTTCCAAAACCCATCCAACTTCTTCAGAGAAAAGGACTTCAATTGATTCCTTTGAATCTCTATGAGTAATGTCCACTTGAAGACCACAATGACCACCAAAAGCCATTTCAAGAACACATGTTATCAAACCACCATCACTTACATCATGGCCAGCAAGAACATGACCAGCTGAAATAAAAGGATGATTAGTAAATGATTTTAATTAGTTATTGTAATATAAAAAATACCTGAAATAAGAGATTGTGTAGTATTAAAGGCAGTGACAAGCATCTCTGGATTATCCAAATCAGGAACAGAATCTCCAAGTTGTTTATAACATTGTGCCAAGGCGCTGCCTCCAAGACGACTTTTACCTCCAGATAGATCAACAAATACAAGAAGACCTTGTTTGCCTGTAGAAGGAGCTTTTAAGTCTGGTGTTATGACTTTTGTTATATCTGGACATGGTGCATATGTGGAGACAACAAGTGTTCCTGGAGCTTTTACTGTCTTTGCTTCAACTCTGGCAGCCATGGATAAGGAATCTTTACCCCCATCTACGGCTATTCCTAATTTTTGCATTACTTCACACATCGCTTCACAAGCTTCCAATAATGCAGCTCCTTCACCAGGTAATTTAGCAGCCCACATCCAATTCCCACTGCATTTAACATCCTGGATAAAAATTAAAATGAATATTCATTATTTCATTTTGAATGATTCAATTCAATGTATTCTATGAAATGTGTATTATACCTTGAGGTCTGATATTGGTGCAAAAACAAGATTAGACAATGCCTCAGCAATTGTCATTCGGGCACCTGCAGCTGGACATAGTAGTCCTTTGATTGGTTGTTCTCCAATGGATGTAGCAGATCCTTCCTATGATTAGTTAATGATAGGAATTAGTAAAATATGAATTACTTTACTAATACTAAAATACTTACAAGTCCAAAATGAGACAATGCAATGACAGCAACATCAGCCAAAGGGGTATGAAGGGGTCCAACACATTGTTGTTGTGCCACCAACCCTGTGACAGAACGATCGACTTTGTTTGTAAGATAACGTTTACTAGCAACAGATGGAAGTCTCAATACACGTTGTAATGCTTTAGCAACAGTAACATCTTTTGGAAGTTCCAATGGACGAAGATTAACTTTATATTTTTCCATCTTGAAAACTTTTCTTGGCATTTTTCCCAAAACGAATTCCAAATCAAGATTCACTGGATTTGATTGTTTCTGAATGGTTGCTAATTCTTCAGCAGAGACCGTAACAGCTCCAGAAGATTGAACCGGAAGTTCTGACAATACAACTTTCCCATCTCCAGTCACAGCTCCCACAAAATTCACTGGACATCTTTCACGGTCAGCTATTTTTTGAAGGAGATTGACATCTTCTTTTTTACAAAGAATGGCATCACTTTCCTGAAATTCTGCACCCCATAGTTCCAATGTATTTATTGTTGGATCTCCTAATGTGAATTTCTTTGTAAATATCACAGCTCCATTTGGTTCAACCAATTCTTTCAGAACGTTTCCTAAAATAATAACCAATGATTTATAAATTCCTTTTTATAAATATTCATTATTTTTGGAATTTCAAGTTCCATACCATTTCCACCGGCTCCTTGATCATGGATACTACAAATGGGATTCTTAGCCCCAAGTTCCAAACATGAACGAATGACACGATTAAGTTTCTGTTCCATTTCAGCATCTCCTCTTTGTACAGCATCAAAATCTAATTCTGCTTTATTATCCCCTTGAACCTAAAACAAAATGTTATTATGAAATTTTCATTAAACCCTATAATATTTTTTTTTGTAATTACTTCAACAGAACTAGCAGATCCACCCCCAACTCCAATTCTATAAATAGGTCCTCCAAGTTTAACAACTTGCATTCCAGGTTGAGGTTTAAGTTTATCAATCATAGTATCATCCATTGAACCAATTCCTCCACTGAACATAATAGGTTTAATATATTCCCTTCTTTCTCCACTTTTTTCATCCAGAATCATTCCAAAAGATCTAGCAAAACCAGAGATTACAGGCTCTCCAAATTTATTCCCATAATCACTAGCTCCATTACTGGCTTCTATGGCTATTTCAACTGGTGGAGCAAAGTTTCCTGGATAAGGTAGATTTTTCTCTTCCCATGGTAAATCATAATCAGGGATAAGAAGATTTCCAAAGGAATATCCAGCAGTTCCAGCAATTACATATCCTCCACGACCCACGGCTTGTACATCACGAATTCTACCTCCTGTCCCTGTTGTTGCTCCACTTTATAGGAAAAAACATTCTCTTATTATTATTAATACAAATACCATGATTATATCTGTAGTGACTTTTATTTTTATTATGATTTATTACCTAAAAGGAGCAACTCCCGTGGGGAAATTGTGAGTTTCAGCAGTAAATATTATATGTCTTGTTCCAGATTGTATGTGGAAGGGACTTGGGACAATGACTTCTTGTGGAAGCATGTTATTCACTTTATATCCAACAATTGCACTACTATTGTCACTGAATTTAATAACATTATTCTGGTTTGTTGTTAGCTGAGTGTCCATTATCAAATCAATCAGGGATTTAGGATGCTGTACTCCATCAACTATCATCTCACCCTATGCATGATGGGAATCATTTAGAATCATGAATTTTTCATGGTAATGGAATTACTTTCACCCAATAATTCTATATATAGCAGCACCCCATGTATAATTCAATCAAACTCCAATGAAGGAAATTGAAAGAGGAACAATAAAGAACATTGATGTATTTCTATATTATGATGAGAATTCTAAAAATAAAAATAAAAAAACATACTTTGAAAAACCAATGACGACTATGTTCACTGTTGGATTGAGCCAAATCAAAACATTCGACGCTTGTTGGATTTCTTTTTAATTTATTCTTAAATAATTCCGTGTAATAATCCAGATCCCAGCTATCGAATGCCAGCCCTAAAAACATTTTAAAAAAACAAATTTTCATGTCATTCATTTTCATTTTCATTTTCTTAGGTTTTTGGTTGTAGAGAAAAACAAAATCAACATGTTTCTCTTGAACAAAAAACAAAATAAAATCTAGCGTTGAAATATACTCTGGCATGAAGTCTAAATCTCTGGAAAAGAAAACGTCGCCTTGTAATTTTTCATTAATTCTATTGAATCTCTGCATGAGACAATCCTTTAAATATGATAATAATAGAATAAGAATAGCATTATTCCGTATATCGATAAAGCTTATGAAACTTTCTCTGACTACAACAAAGCTTAATAGTATGAATGTGGTTTGGCTTATGGCTTGGCTATTAATATTCACCCCAGATCCAAACATCCAATCCAACTTTTAGCTTTAACGTCTCAAGGACTTTTCTCCTTTAGTTTATCATCCACAACGTTCATTTTCATTTTCATCCTACTACTACTATCACTATGGAAGAGAAGAGTGGGGAAAAGTTGGAAAGTAACAACTTTTCCAAAACAGATTTAGAGCTAAGCTTCTTATGAATTATTGATTTTGATAGTCCAAAGTCCAACCATTATATGTATTATATTCCATTCTATGATCATTTTGCCCTTTTTGAAGAGTCTCATGTGTCCATTAGGAAACTGACAGAGTGCTTTCTTATTTTTATATAGAGACATTTTACAAAAGAATTAAGATAAGTTGCTTTCATTTTATATGGTGGTCTACTAATGGTTTGGCTATTGGGCTAAAAGGCTAAAAGCTAACACTTCAGCTATACAGTATGAGATAAAACTCATAAAATATTTAGAAAAACTACAGATACGGAAAATACCATTAAACCATTAAAAGTATTTTTAACAATATCGGAATCGAACGTTGCGTTGACTTGACATATTTCTGTGTCTTGTTAGAATTCTCATTATGGAATAGATAAATTTGTATGTCAAGTGCAATTCAAACATTGAAATGGTTTTTGGCGTATTAAATTAAAATAAAAACAGAATGAAAATACAATGAAAATACTTTTGTAGTTTTACAAATTGCAATTATATATTGAAATAATAATTAAGGTTTCTCATTCTACTTGTCAAATTTATGGTATAGTACTATAGTACTGTCTCACTACTATATGTCTGTGTTTGTGTTCAGTCATGTAAAATGTCAACGTCAATAAAGTAATTTGTAAGACATACAAATGACGATGATTTGTATTAAGAATGACATTTTTGCGTTTTCGGGGAAAATCTCAATTTCTCCTTTCTAAAGGAAAGTGCTTACTTTTGTTTTATCGATGCACCGAAGGAGGACTGAGAATTATTAAATGGGCTATATCAAATGGGAAATGCAGTTATTTGTTGATTTTGCATGAACTTGGCCGTATTAATCACAATATTCCCTTCACTTTTATTAAGTAGGCTAAGCTACTTTATGCGAACATTCTGTCTGTCTGTCTGTATGTCCGTCTGTCTGAGTACGCATATCTCTGGAACCCTTTGACTTTTTGAAATTCTATAATTGGGATATTGTTCTGGGGGTAGCCTAGGTGATGAAGTTTAACAAACGGATTCTGTCATAATGGTACGCTTATACTACTTTTCTACTTCCGTGTAACAATTGTTTATTATCTAAACAGGTAGACATATAGTATTTATGCAGTGAGTGTATTATTGATCTGTAGATTTCTATAATGTACTTTCTCCCAACATAACATTGCACTACATAATACAAAATCCAATGCATGTATATTAAAAGAGAATATTTAGGTGAAAATATTGATATCCTAATAGATAATCGTTTCTCGTGTGTAATCCACCAGGTGCAAATAAGTAGTGCAGTAGTATAGTGTAGCAGAACAATTTCGTACATTATAATAATACGACCTAGTTTCATCTACTTTGTTCCACTTTCCACCTTTATTCTCTTCACAGTCTTCAACTAATATTTTCCAGGCTTCCTAAACGTTTTCCTTATATATTCTTTACAAACTTTGTACATTTTTTTGCATACTATAATATATCTGAGACATTAGACATAGAAGTATCCCTATGCATTCTCTTGTCTCTTGTGCATGTTCCAGAATTGAAATAAATACTCCACAATATTATTATGTTTATGTAAAAATGTCAAAAACAGAAGAGAAAATAAAGAAATGTACCCAAATGATCATTAACTTTCTCCAAAGCTGCACGTCCCTTTCCAACAATATCAACTTCATACCAAGGCTCTGGTTTTTTGTCCAGGGAAAAACTTTTCAAAGGTTCCAAATAACGACATTGAGTCATTCTATCATGCAATAATCCCACAACCTAAAAATAAACATAACAGAATTTATATTAGCTCAATCTCATCAGTCATTACAATATTATTGAATTAACATTTATGCGGCATTTCATATGCATTTTTTATGATAAAAGTGCAGCTTTGTTTTACTATACGTACACTTTCTTCAATCCTAGCAAGTTCAGCAATGGTTGAAGGGGTGTCTTCAAATCGAATGTGATATCTCGTTGAAATCTCAACACGAGTCACTTTCTTCAACCCAATAGCATTGAAGATTGAGACAGCATTGGTGGAGAAAGCAGTAGAGAAATTCAACCTAATTTATTATGGAATTAAAAATCTTGAACTTTAAAATGAATGTATTTCATACCTTGGTCCAATTTCAATGAAAAGACAATTATCATTAGTTTTGAATGGCATTCTGGTGACATCAGTTAAAAGATCAGGATTCAGCACAGGGGCTAAAACCCATCGGATTTGTAGAATCTCTTTATCCGTCAATGTACATTGAGTTTCAACATAAAAACAACTTTCAGTAAATATTGACTTTATCTTCAAAGAACTAAGTTTTCCAATTGCTTTCAGCTTATCAACTTCAACACTGGGACTTAACCCGGGTGTTTTATAATAACGGATAACATTAACCATTTTGTGGATTCTTTAAACCTTCTTTCCAATAAATTAAATGAATCCTGGGATGAGAGACTGAGATGAGACTGAGGACTAAGATAGAATTAAGACTGGGCTCTTCAATTGAAATTAAGAATTAAGATTTCATTTGGTGATGTGCTGCTGATGGTATTGGTAGTTGGATTATCTTATCCAGTTTTTTTTCATCATGGAATATAATCTTTGCATCCGTCTTCTCCAGAGAGTTGTGTAATGATTCCATTTCACATGACATGATTATGTGATAACAAAGATCACGCAAGACTTGTACTAGATTTAAATAATTATGTAATATAATAACATCCCTCCCTACTCCCTCCCTCCCTATACTCTTTAAACTCTTTTACTATGCAATGATGAATTTGTCACGAGGAACAAACAAGATAGCCTTGACCCTTTCTAGTGGAGTTTTATATATGCTTGGAGAATATCTTTTTTAATTCTGGTTCCGAATGCATATAGATAGATTGTTGATAAATCTCTAAACCCACTTTATCCCATACATATAAATATAATCATATATAACATATAAATATTCAATATGCATTCTGTTCTAACCTGAGCTAAATGATTTTTAACTCAAATCCCATAAAATCATTTAGTTTTAATGCATTTTGATAGTGATTCTGAGTCCGAGGGGATTCATATGCGGTCCTGTCTCCTGTCACACATTTCTATTTTCCATATTAATATATGAAAACCTGAAAAGAAAAAAGTCTTACAATTAGCTCTTTGAAAATACCATAAATAAAATCCCTACACACCCTACATTACATGTACCATATTATGCAGTAGTATTGGATGACAAAAAAAGTAGCCAAGCATGAGAATATTTCAACTTGAAACCGGAGACATTTTTTAAGTAAGGCTTCTTAAATTTCCATCTTAAACTAACAATTATGATATAGATGGACGTTATTATTATTATTGATACAAATAGCATAATGCTATTGATATCATTAACTTTAATTTAAGCTAGCAGAGATTATTCACTATTCATATTACAAACAGCCAAAATGAAATATTTTATGCAGATGAGTTCCATAGGGTCTGACTCTGATCTGATTCTAATTTAATTTATACTGAAATAAACTAATAAAAATATGATTCTATTACATTGTTTGCATATGGACATTTTACCATTGCCCTTATCATCAATGTCATAGACTCATCAATGTGGTTATCCACAGGACTGAGGAGTTTCCAAAATAATGATTTTCTCAAGAGCGTTTAGCCTGGTAAATAAGTCATAGAAAGCAAAGTGGGTTTATACATCTCTGTGGTTATAAGCAGTATAGTATATAGTATGTAGTGGAGGGCTTCTTTATGATTTGCCATTGGATAAACTCACGTGGTTTTACATAAAAGGCGAAAAGGAAAGAAAGAGACTGTCAACAGTCAACGAACCCACATTTTCAATGTATTACAACACGGAGACGTTAAAACATCAAGAAATACGTAATAGAAGTGGAATATCAACAACGCTATCTCATCTTCAAAATACTGCTCCTTCAAAGGCTCAACATATTAATTCTAACGAAGAATCAAAGTTTTTTCAACTGCTCATTCGGTTTTTTCTTTCATTCTACGTTTCGTCTTCCTTCCTTCCGCACTCAAACAATTAAAATTAAAATCAGATAATTATAAATCAATCAACAATTTTTAAGGAAGAAGGTAAAGTCCTATATCATCATCTAAAAGTATAATTAAGAAACAATCATTCCCCTAGGATCTCCAAGAAGAGAACTATAAGATAGGATATTTTTAGTTTCTTTGGACTAAAAAAATATTTCATTTTTTATTGTCTTGTTATTATTGAGATTGAAATCCTACTGTCGTAGTCGCACAGTTTAAATTTTCTTCGTTCAATTATAATAATTAATTATTGGAAATACACACAACACAGAGTAATAAGACTAAAAGTAAACAATCATTAACGTAAAAATCACAATTCAAAAGCAATGGGTGACGAGCCGGAAGTAGATTTTTCCAAATTGCCATTGGAAGAACGCTGTACGCACAAGGTTGGTTATCGTATACTAAATTTTGATATTTATGGATTAATATTTAATTGTTCTAAAAAATAACACTAAAAATTATATTCTTTCGTTTAGAATTGGAAGGCCAGAGTCTCAGCTTATGATGAACTTGGGAAAATATTTCAAAGAATTGATGATGACAAATCTCCCGAATGGGGAAAATATGGGTCATGGGTACGAAAGTTTCCTACGGACTCTAATGCTGCGGCTCAAGAAAAAGCTCTTGATGTAACACTTTTGTATTTGGAAAACGCTGGTTCTGGACAAGTTGGACGTGTAGTGTCGGAGGTTATGGGTGGTGTTGTAACTAAATGTATCACTGCTGCTAAAGCAAAAAGTAAAGAATTAGCCCTCAACATAGCTCTTATGTGCGTTGAAATCGAAAAGTTTGAAACTGTACAAGAAGAACTCATGAAGGGAATGGAACTAAAAAATCCTAAGGTTGTCGCAGGCTGTATCACGTTTTTAACGGAAATTTTACGGTAATTCATTTCTCATGTTATAGATAATCTTATGTAAATTATTTGACTTCATTGATGTTTGTTATAGGTCATTTGGTGTCAAGGTTTTGAATTTAAAGACGATTTTAAAGAAAATTCCTGTGCTCATCGAGGATCGGGACAAAACAATAAGAGATGAAACAAAGAAGCTCATCGTAGAATTATTTCGATGGATTGGTCCTGGTATCAAAGTTCAGCTTACTGCAGTTAAACCCATTGTGGTAAGATTTTGTTTAAAATTACCTTGTCTCATTTTTTGATTTTTTAATGGCTTTTTTAATGTTAATTACTCTTGTTTCTGTAGCTTCAAGAAGTAGAAGCTGAACTGGAGAAGTTCACAGGGAAACCTCAACAAACGCGTTATTTACGTTCTCAACAAGCACGACAAGAAAGAATCGCTGGAGATGTCGATGCTGGTGAAGAAGGGGGTGAGTTTTAGTTTTCTGATATGATTTTACCATTTACTTTAAAAAAACTAATCGTAAATTAATTTTTTATCAGTTGAAGAAGGAGTGGAAGAGGATGTGCAACCTGACATCGATCCATATGAGTTGCTAGATCCAGTAGACATTTTGTCTAAATTGCCAAAAGATTTTTATGAGAAATGTGAAGCTAAAAAATGGCAGGACCGTAAAGAAGCAATGGAGGCGCTGGAGGTACTCACGGCAAATCCAAAACTAGAAGCTGGAGATTACTCCGATTTGGTTCGATGTCTTAAACGGATTATTGGCAAGGACACGAATGTCGTAGTAGTTGCATTGGCAGGGAAGTGTATCGCTGGACTTGCGAATGGTCTGAAAAAGAAATTTTCGCCATATGCCGCCTCCTGTATTTCCACCATTCTTGAAAAGTTTAAGGAGAAAAAGGCAAATGTTGTTACAGCTATGAGAGATGCTATTGATGCTTGTTTTGTTGCTGTAAGTTTGGTTCATAATTAAACAATCTGTCAGATAAAGGAGTTTAATTATATAGTTTTCCTCATTTCCTTACAGACCTCCTTAGAACATATTCAAGAAGATACAATTCAGGCACTTCAAAATAAGAATCCAGCTGTAAAACTTGAAACGAATGCATTTTTGGCCCGGTCGTTTGCTAAAACCTCACTCAAGACAATGTCCGACAAGAAAATCATGAAGCCTTATTTTACTGCTATTGTAGTAAATTTGAATGAATCAGGTATTTTAGAATGACGAATTTAAATTTAGGTCGTATGGTTCAAATTGTAATCTATTTTTAATAGATCCGGCCGTGCGAGAAGCCGCTGCTGAAGCGTTTGGTGTTGCTTTGAAACACGTAGGAGAGAAAGCTTTGGTGTCATTTACCACGGATATGGAGCCCATCAAGTTGCAGAAGGTAAGTAAAGTTTGGTTCTCATACAGCGCTGTTGAAATCTTTATTCCACTTAAATCATATCGTATTCTATTTTACACAATAAATAGGTCAAAGAATTCGCCGAAAAGGCTGTTATTACCGCACCGAAAGAAAAAGGCCCTAAAATCAAAGCCACAGACTCAAAAACTGGTGGAGCAACTATTGTTGGAAGGTCTGATGCAGCTGTAAAGCGACCCGTTGCAAAGAAAGCTACCAGTGCAACGAAAATTGCAGAGCCAGCTGCTCCAACTGCCGCAAAAACTAGCATTCCGAAAAGCAATAGTGCTGCACCTAGATCAAAACCATCAGCATCAAATATTAAAGCTGGTGGAAATGCTGCAGCCGCCAAGAAATCAACAACTACTGCCGCAGCAAAAGTAGCAGTGGAAGATCCAATTGGAACGAATCTACCTATAAATAATCTGAAAGCACAACGCATATCCGACGAAATGCGACTAAAAATTCTGAAGTGGAACTTCACAACCCCCCGTGATGAATTTGTTGAATTACTTAAAGAACTGATGGCTGCCGCAGGAGTTGGACAAACGTTGATGGCCAATATGTTCAATGCTAATTTCAAGCTTCATCTGAAAGCTCTGGATACATTGCAGGAGGTAAGATTAAAATGTTCTTGTGGTGAAAATTCATTGTGATTGTGAAACCAAATAATTACAATAAATAAATTTATTTTCAGGAGTTTTCTATAAGTCCGGAGGGAACAAAAGCCAACCTGGATTTAATTTTAAAATGGACTACACTTCGATTCTTCGATACAAATCCTTCAGTATTAATTCGAATTCTGGATTACTTGGGAAACGTTTTGAGGGGGTTTGATGACGAAGGATATATCTTGTCCGACGTTGAAGTCACTGCATTTTTACCCTACTTATTATTGAAGATTGGAGATCCTAAAGACAATGTTCGTAGTAACGTTCATACAATTATTCGCCTTATTGTAAATATTTTCCCACCTACACGAGTATTTACGTTTGTGATGGATGCATTAAAATCAAAAAATGCTCGACAACGTCAAGAGTGTTTAGACGAATTGTCATATATGATTGCTGCTCATGGATTAGGAATAATCCATCCTTCTGCAACTGTGGCTTTGAAGGAGATAGCCAAACAAATCTCAGACAGAGACAACAATGTTAGGAATTCGGCTTTGAATGCAATGGTACAAGCTTATTACCAGGAAGGAGAGAAGATCTACAAAATGATTGGTCAGGTAATTAATTAATAAGTTAAAATAAATCGCGTTAAAATTCTTTTAACAAAATTTCTTTACAATGTTAACGACATTAAATCGACTTTATATCTCTGTTTAACAACTTTTTCTTGATTTATTCATAGCTTGCAGACAAAGATCAATCTCTTTTGGATGAAAGAATTAAACGAGCTGGAAAGACGCGACCTGCACCTTCTCAACAATTTATGCCAACCGTTGTACCAGTACCAACATTACCTGCAGCTAATTCGAGAACGACAATCCCCTCAAGTTTACCACCCCCAGCAGCATACACATCTCCACAAAATGTGATCTCGCCTGTACGGTCACAGGCACAATTGCCAGCAAATTCAAGTATTCTTCAACCCCAAAATTTAAATGCACCTGCTGTCGTATCGCCAATGGACGAATGCGCTTTCTTGAAGCGTCAAGTTTCGTACCACATGGAAACTGCGCCAAGGTATGTCAATATTTAGTTTTACTATAGTTGCTTTTCATTAATTGTGATTGATTTGCTAACCGTCAAGATTTGCTTAGTTTTGGTTTTATGTACTCTATGGGTGATTTGGTTTATGAATTTTTTAGTTGGTTTTTTTGGGAGTTTCCTTAATTTTTAATTTATTTCTGGTTAACTAAAAAAATAACGAGATTTTTTTTATTGATGTGATGCCCATTTGCCATCTTTATCTTTGTTGTATTATGAAATAATACGGTGGAAAGATTTGTAATTTTGTAATGCGAATGTAAATATGTAGGATCACATCACTTCCGGAAAAATATCGAATAGATTTCGAAGCTATTGATCATATGTTTACTGACCTCGACCCAATTGGTCCATTAGAGTTGCTGGATACTAATGTTGAGCAATTTGTGAATGGGGAGCAAATCAGTCTTCCTAAACGACGGTATATTAATTCTAATAATGCAATTGAATTGCATCAGTGCAAACCCATGTAATATTTGAGAGATGTGTATTTCTAATTCCCAGAACTGGAGCACAAGTGCCTATGTCAACTAAAATGAACGACCACTCATCAATTCCTTCTCAAGCAAACCAAAGTATTGATCAAGTAGTCTCACAAATTGGAGAAGCAAATTTGAGGCGAGCGACTGAATCTTGTGTAAAGTTGGAAAAGATGATGGTCGATTCTGAAACTTCCGTGGTTGGTTTCTTTATTTTCTTTCGCGTGAATTTGTTAGCAAGGGTCTGATTTTGAATATGCTATTGTTTTTAATGAATTAATTTAGATTATGGCCGGAAGAGTCGACCCTATGCTTTCTATGATTGCCATGCAAATGCGTCGACAACAGCCCAACATTCCCTTAATGAATGATGCCACGTTGCTTGAGTTGAATAGGTTTTTTCGAGCTTCAGTTGCATTGCTGACTGTTGTAAGTCCATAATCATTTTTCGTTGAATTGGATAAAAAATTAAAATGAAATACAAGGAGTAAAATACCTATTGTATTTATTTCAGTTGTTCAAAGGGGAATTCTTGCCGAAGAAAGCGAATAAAGACTGTTTGAAGGAGATCATTTATCATTTACTGGTGCTTATTATTGATGATAACTTGGATCTTCTTGTGGATGCTCCCACTATCATAAAGCAGATTAATGTGATGGTTGTTCGTATAATCGAAAATGCAGAACCAGCAGCAATTTCTTGGTATGCATATACAAATCCATACAAAAAATACTAATGCGGTATTAATTATAAATTTGATTGTCCATTCCAGTGCATTAATCCGGCTATTGAATGAGACGCTAGCTACTTACCAGTACAAAGAAACCCGATTGTTGGAATTAGTGATGAAATGTCAATGGAAATTGCTGAAACAGTATAACGTCTGGGTTGCAAACACAGACTACGAATGGGACGTTAAGGCAATCCTTGCGGAATATTTTACTTTTATCAAAGCGCATCCATTTAATTCGTTTCACAACCGTGATGCTACCCCTTTGAAAACTATTAAGACTATCCTTCATTCATTGGTTATCCATGTTGGATGTGACATTCTTCAGTATCATGTAAATGAAATTCCCCCAGAGTTGATGGAGTCAGAAGCTGGAATTTATCTTAGTAAGATCATCAAAAGAGAAATGGGTAAAAAAATGTAAAGAATCTTGCAGTTTTTTAGCTTAAAGAGGTCGAGACTTTCTATGTAGTTAATTCATTTTTTACTTGTACAAGCTTTTTAAAACTAAAACCAAACAATCTTAACTTTTAATCTGGATTAATAATTTATTGTTTAAAATCTCAGTACTTAATTCGCATTGTCGAACTGTTTCTCATGATGTACTATAATTTACCTTTAGTATGCTTTTAACAACAAAATTATAAATGTTTTAAAGTATTACATATATCAATGATTATAAAATAAAATATGAATAACCTGTTATATTTCCGTGGAATCATATTAATTTGAAATTTCATTATAGTTGTTTTTACCCTTGAGGCCTTTTTATTGTTCTTAAAGCATCGTTAATACAAAAAATTAAATTCGACAAAAAACATGGTATTACAACATAACGTAACACGATTACACCTACTTGAGCATAAAATTAAGGTCCTGTGCATTATTTCACATTATAATTTACAAATTAACAAATTTATCTGAAAAGAAAAGGTAAAAATCTAGACAATTTTGAAATTTAAGAAAACAAGCATAAAATGAAAGAAAGAAAATTTTGTTTTCAGAAATTTCACATCTTTAGTTTTTTTGTTGGGCACAATAATGATAATAGAACTTTATATTATTATGATCTTAAGCAGATGCTCTAGACTCTCTAGGTACGGCTTGATGTAAGAACTTCTCTGGATATCGCACCATTCCCAATCTTTCGAGAAATGCTTTCAGCTCTAATTTATACTCAACTGGGTGATGATGGAGGTGGCTGAAAATGAAAATACAAAAGTATTTAATTTATATGATTTACAAAAATTTCAAAAGTGCAATATTACTGATTATAAATACAATCATACCTAACATGTGGAGAGCTTTCCCAGGCTTTCAAAAATACCTGATTTGTACATTCAGATAATTTGAGATTAGAAAATTGTTTCAAACAATTGATTATTTTTTAAACGGGTAATTACTCACTTCCATGCCTTTGGATTCCCATTTATCAGCCACATTTCGAATACCATCTATAGCCCCAACGGTATCATCCAATGAACAGAGGAATAAAGCTGGAGCTGTGACCACAGTATTGTGATAGCATGCACTGGACAGGTTGTAATGTTTTGTAGCAGTTTCATGGAATTTTGCCATGTGATATCTGTATTATACAAATTAACAATTTAAGATCACTTTCTATCTCGTTGAATATTTTCCAGATTTTTTTCTTCTTTACCTAATGTACTTCTCCAAACTATTTCGAAGTAGAGCATTATTAGGGAAAACGGCTTGTGGCATTCTAATTTAAAAATTACATCACAATTACAATAAGTAATCATAATCAATAAAATAAAAGTTAATAGTAAATGTACTGCAGCAACTAACCCTATAGGAATCCCTTCCATATCCACAACACTATCCCATATTTGTCCTCTAATTTGTTCAGCAACTGGATGATATTTGGGCATGTTTTGACTCATAAGATTTAAAACTTCTCCCCAAAGATAACCACCTACGGAAAATCCATGAAGGACTTTGGACTGATAGTTTTGGTTGAGAGCGAGGAATGTAAGAATGTCTTTAGCCACAACCTGGAACCCAATTAAAATTTTATAATTAAATTAATTAAATACACTAATTACATATTTGATTGAAAAAAAGCCTATCTGAATCTGAAATGCTCACCTGAGATCCCGCAACTGGCCAAAGAAGTTGCCACGGTGAAATGCTGACTGTTAAACAAGAGAATCCCTGATCTAAATAGAATCTGGCGTATTTCATAACATGTTTCTTCTGCGACATCAACCAACAAAGTAAAACACATAACGGTCTTTCTTCACTGAGTTGAGTATTTGTCGCAAGTTGAAGAGGGTTTCCAGGTACAGTTGTAATTAGTTTGTTTGTCGTCACCAGCTCAATTCCTTTAGACAAAGTTTTTGTCGTTAGGTTTCTTCGACTAGTTGTTTGATTGACTGGCGAAGAACTTTGTAAACTCAATATCACCGGTGTAAAGGCCTAGACAATAAATTTAAGTATTATAGACATGGTATGATTATAAAATGTCTCGTCAATCTGCCTACCTTCTGGTACTTTGCTGCACTTGCTGCACGGTGACCAAGAAGATTTGAAGCTAAAGGCAACATCGTTCGAAACTTTTCAGCCATCATTTTGTACGAGATTTTGTTTTTGTAAAATCCAAGATCAGAGAGGCAAAAGGGAAATCCAAATGACTAATTAAACTGCTTTGGTTTCTTTTTCTTTGGAAATGTTTAGAATTCAGAGAGCTCAAAGAAATTGCAAATAGGAATAATCCAACCAAATCCCTCAGAAAAAGTTGTCCAATGTCCAACAGAAATAGCAAGTCTTCCTCCTATTATTTTCCGATTCGATTGCAATTGACGATTGTCGTGATCCAAGTCGAAATGTCGAAAACCTAAAATAAATTTACAACCAACAATACTTATTTATTTTTATTATTTATTGACTTGCAATGCAAAATTAATCCTTATGGAATAATGTAATGGAATTGAGATAAAAAGATAAAATAAAATGAAAAGTTTTCAGACAACGTACTTACCCCTTAAAGTGTCCTGTTTTAAGTTTAATTTAAAATTAAAATAATAGGAAGAGTGACTTGTACGTGGTGTTGGTTGCTATTGATGTCTGCAGTTAATAACTATGGGACTAGCAGCTGAATGTAGCAGACAAAGCGAGGACAAATGTTGAATACACAAAGTTCTATAAAAAGAGGATCACACCATCATCGCATGATAGCCACCAAAGCAAAGAAGCAACACAGCAACAACGCAAGAAGAACGCAACCGGTATTTCTGCCCTAATTCCACATTTACTACCCTACCCCATCTTAATTAACCAGGGACGAAAGAAAAAACCCCACTTTTAAATATACATTCGCCTCGCATGCACAACAATTCATTCATAATACCCATAAACAACCTTTTTAAGGAAATATTACTATACTAAATTAAAGAGATTGATGGAGAAATGTGTGAATATATAGTTGAGTTGCATAAAATATAAAATCACGGAATATTCCATGATTTATAATTTTCACCTATAATTTAAAATAATGATGGGATGCTATACAAAGTACATCATTAGATTAGATATTGAAGTATATTATGTCTATAGTCTATGGATAATATGGCATTGAGAAATTGGAAACAAAAAGCAGGTTGAATGCGGAAGGCCAATGTCAATCTCTTATCTACTACACACACACATACACGCAATATTATATACACTTTCGTAACTTTAATACTTTAATACTTTAGCTTACCATCAACCATTTAAATTGAGACTTTAAAATAATTTAGACTTTTATTGGAAATCAATAAATTTAATATCATCGATTAATTAAAAATTAATCATTCTCTGCATACTATCCATAAGATACGATGCACGATGCGATGTACTTAAAGGTAAAGGTTAATTTATTTATGGTTTTAAAAACTGAAAATCTTGTCAAAGGTGGGATTATTATAGTTTTGGCAAAATGTCAACTTTGATTGACGCAATGTGTATAAAAATAATACTTTTAATTTTAAAGAGTCCAATATGTTTGCACTGATGTCATACCACCACACATCATCAGCTTTCTTCTTCAATGAATGCAATTTACTGTTTATCAGTTATTCTCATATTTTATTCAATAGTAAAGAGTCAAAGAGTTTTGCACTTTTATACTCTCGTAATAGAAAAAATACTATACTTTATTCCTTGATAAGCTTCGTACAAGTATTGGTATTGATAAAAATATTTAATTACTGTCTACTTATAATTGGTAAAAGTCATTGGCTTATTGTATAAATTAAAATAAACTGATAAAAAAATATTACAATAAATTACGATTATGAATTATCATGACATGATCCACTCCATGAAGGATTTACCCTTTTTATATTTCAACAGTTCAGCAGCAGTAAAATTTACAAAATAATTTTGGCTTTAAATATCAAAAATTAAATCTCAGAATAATTAATTACGCATTGATTACTTTATTCTCCAGATGACATGACCCAGCTTATCAAATCAATCAACTCTCACGATCAGTCAGGTCAGACTCTAAACTGAATGAATGAGGCAAAATGAGACTAATGTATATTTTAGATTTTATTAATATTTTGGTAAAGTAAAAGTATCTATATAGTATCAAAGCACCTTCTACTTGTAGCATTGTAAACTCTTAGATTATGATGTAGCCCACTAGTTGGCTGGTAAAGTTCATTTGAGAATTCCGTGTTAGTTGAATGTTCACGGAAATTCATGAGAAAATGATATAGCATAGGCATACAGCATACAGATTTCAAACTCTTTCTCCGGTAATGATATTATTACATAAGCCTCTATTCTATGCCATACATAGGGATATATACTTGCGCACACATTTTCATATGACTTTTCTCTTCTCAAGAGATAAAATATTTAAAAAATACAAAACATTAATCAAAACATTTATCAAAATCATTTTTAATCAGTTTTTATAGTAAATGTGATTAAAGTTTTTGTGATAGTGGATTATCAATTTTAATTCTGAATTTTGAATAGTAAATTATAAATTAATACATTCTACACATGTATAGAACAGAATAAGGGTTGGAATATTAATATTGATTCATCGATCTATCATATTCATATATCATATATATATCATAATTATAGCTCATTATAAGCTTTCACTTTTACTTTCACCCTATTCTCTATACGACACTTCTGGGATTGTTATATTTTTAATTGAATATTAATTATTAATAATTAATAAAATCAAATATCAAGTTATTTTTCTGCGTTTTTGTTTTGCATTCCATTTTTAACCCTATACATATATCAAAAGTGCTACATTTCCTGGAGGATTAGGAGGATTATGGAATTTGAAATAATAAATAAATAAATTAGTGTGAAAATATGGGGAAAATAACGAATTCAAAGGAAAGTGTCCACATGTTGCTATTGTTGTTATCCATGAGTATAAAACTGTGATAAGTTAAATATTAAAATAAAATAATTACACTACAAAGGGTTTTATAAGGAATTATCAAAATTCGGTCCAGACATGGATTCCTCCATGCATTTCTTTCGAGGTTAGAATAAATTCAACTTACGTTTGTGTATAAAATTAAGCATTTAATTTTAATGTTAATTAAATTATTTAATTTCCAGACGCTGGGTGACTGGTTTCATTGTTGGGGCAATTTTTGGCGTTCTTTCCGTCCTTTTTCTATTAAATCAATATTCTTTGGGATCTAAATGTAAGTCCGTAATTACTTTCTATTGGTAACTTGAATTTTCATAAGAAGATTAACGAAATATGATAATTTCTTTTGCTTTTCTGCAAAGCTAATAAATGGCTAAAATACTAACCTGCATTGGTGGAATATTTCTGACATGTAATTTTATAATGTGTAGTACTTTATTTTTATTGTAATCTGATTCCTTTCCGTTGTATTTATATCCATTGTGATTTATGGTGAATGCGATAGTGGCGTTGTTGTCATGTCAACTGTCATTATTGAGAAGTTAAATTAAAGTAAAAGACTGAGGAAGCATTATTGTATAATTTTAAGCTTGGGTAATTTTGTCTTCCTAAATAAATAGTATATAGCTGTCTCCTATTGTTTAATTGTTTCTAAAAAGGAAATCAGAGCAGAAGGTCACTGTCATCTGTCATGCTGCTATTATTACACAATTTCATCTTAAAACAATGTCAACCATTCAACAATCATCCTATACAGAGATACCATAATATAATCTTATGGGATTTTTAAGAACTTACAAATTTCAGAATTTTTATTCTTTTCCAATTTATTGTTGTTTTTTTTTTGAAAATGGTGTAAAATAATATTTTAAAATGGATGATGGGACTCATTGGTTTTAAATCCAGTCCAATAGTGGGAAGAAATGGGATTGGAGCATTATTTTTTATTATATTTTTACCTGTTATGTTATGTTATGTTATTGTACATGTAGACTTTTTACTTTAAAGCATTTAAATAAATGTGATTTCTTCTTGTGAGACAAAATTCAAGGTTAATGTTTACGCCTCAGAAGAGTTTTATACGTTTATGGATATATAGCTTCGTTCTCCTGAGGAAGTGACTATTAAAGTATTAAAGCTTTCCTGAGAAATTTCTCTTGAGCTTAAAAAGTTATTCTTATGGGATATTTTTAATTTCAATTTCCTGTGTCCCCACAACAACTACTTCACTGTATAATTTAAATGCTCCTTAAATTGTTGAAATGAAAACGCCCTCCTTTCTATCCTACAGCCCTCCATTCTAAATTTTGAATATAGCACGACAACGACAACTCTTCATTTAAACAGTTTACAATAAAAGACTAAAAAGCCCTGATGAGATGATAAAATAATGGGGAATGATGCTATTATAATATTGCAGTATCCCCGGAAGGAATGGTTTTTGATCTTTCATGGCGTGAAGTACTACTGGGTCATGATGCTAGACCTAGTGGACTAAATGTTAAATCAGTTGAAGGGACTTTAACATTGAAAAACTCTAATTTACAATCAAATAAATCTCCAACCAATTCAAAAGCACCGGAAGCAAGCTCATTGGGTGGAGATGAGGTAATCCATATAGATTATTATAATCTATTAATAGAACAAACAATTCAATTCATTGGATCTTCATTTGTATTTACGTATGTATATGTTTCTTAATAGATGACAATTGACAACTATTTTGTACCAAAATGTCAAATCATTGAAGTTGCAATTGTCTGCGCAGGAAATAATTCAAGTCGATCTGTTGTCACGCTAATTAAATCTATACTATTTTATCGAAAAAATCCACTTCATCTTCATCTCATTGTTGATGCAAAAGCACATTTGATTTTAAGAACATTGTTTAATACATGGCATATACCTCAGAGTAAGAATGATTAAAATTTAATTTTAATTAAATATTAGAAATTTATTAATTTTACTAATGATTTCCATAAATATATTGTTATTTATTAGTGGCTGTAAGCTTTTATTTAGCTGACAATGTAGTAGCAGAAGTGAATTGGGTTCCAAATAAACATTATTCAGGTGTTTATGGGCTTTTAAAATTGACTTTACCAAGAGCCCTTCCATCCAGTCTGGAGAAAGCAATTGTTCTGGATACAGATGTCACATTTGCAACAGATATTGCACAATTATGGCATCTATTTGGAAAAATGACTTCCTCTCAAGTAATTAATTCAACATGTTTAAATTAAATACTTAGAATCATTATAAAGAATTCTATCGTATAATATAAATATAAAATTTCCAGGCCCTTGGTCTCGTAGAGAATCAAAGTGATTGGTATTTGGGTAAATTATGGAAAAATCATCGTCCTTGGAATGCATTAGGGAGGGGATATAATACAGGTATTTTAAGCTATTTTCAAATACCCTTCTTTTACATTTTGGCCTAGACCCAAACATTGAAGATAACAAATGTTAAAATTAAAACAACGTAAAAAGAAATTAAAATGTTTCTGTTTGGTTTGTTGGGACTCATTAGGCGTTATATTGATGGACCTTTCAAAACTACGGAAGATGAATTGGCCACATCTCTGGAGAATGATAGCAGAAAGAGATCTAGGTATACAATACATATTTTGGCAGCACAACCAACCAAACCAAACCCTTAGAAGAATATAATTTAATAATATTTTCATTTCAGAAACAATGTTGTCAACCTCATTAGCAGATCAGGACATTTTTAACGCTGTCATTACACAAAATCCTCATATTTTATTCGAAATTCCTTGTCAATGGAATGTTCAGCTGTCGGATAATACTAGAAGTGAATCATGCTATACTGAAGTCACAGATCTTAAAGTAACTCTTACAAAGAATACAATAGAATTTTAAAAACATTTAAAATCATCCTGTACCATCTCCACCAACACATCTTAACCAATGGCAAATGGCACTGCAATAATCTTTACGACACAATTGCAATTGCCAACGACACATTTCATTACTTCCACTACATTTCCTTTTCCTTCTTTTAAACTTCCGACTTTTAGCAGAAAAAAACATTGAAAATCATCATCTTCAGTTCTATTCATCGTGAATTTGCATAGAGTCAAAAAAAGACTTGATGTTTGAATACTTTTAATGACTGGGAGTTTAAACTGTACATAAAATTATTATTATTATAGAGGAAAAGTTTTTTTTTGAAATTTCTAAAATTTCTCAGAATTTGGAATATTTCATTTGACACCTTCCCATTTTCATATTCTTAATATTAATGTACTATAGTTGCATTGGTATAGCTTAGGTACTTATGCTTGATTTTTTTAATCTTTAATCTTTATCTTTGTTAGATAATTCATTGGAATTCTCCCAAGAAACTACGCGTGAAAAATAAGCATGCAGAATTTTTCCGTAATCTTCATTTGACATTTTTGGAGTATGATGGGAATCTATTAAGAAGGGAATTGTTTGGCTGCACTAATTATAGCAGAGAGGCGGGTTCATCTCATTCTCAACAGACATTTCAATCCGCCATGTCTTCAGCTAATAATCCAGATGAGCAGGTAAAAACTTTTTATGTTTTTTTTTGAACTTTTTTTGGAATGAGAATGAATAATGGAATTTCTTTTCCTGGTTTCCTGGACTAATGTAAATTTTAATGTTTTAGCTCTGGAAAATTGATTTTCTGTATTTTCTCTTTAATGCATTTAGATAAGTGAAGATGATCTATGCTACGAGTTTAGAGTTGTCAAATTTATCAAATTCCGAACACATTTATTCTATTTGGATCATGAATATGAATCTGATGATGAATCTGATGTTACCCTTGTTGCACAACTATCAATGGATAGACTTCAGATGATTGAAGCATTGGCTAAGCATTGGGAAGGTAATTTATATTTTTATGTCTTTTACTACATCATTACTAGATTCATTAAATCAGTTATAATGCATTTCAAAGTTGAAACATGGTTGTAATATAATAATGATGTGTCTCATATATTGAGACTGGTATATGGTATATGCGTGGTAATGGAGAGGAGAAAGCAACAGTCTCATATTAATCAAATAATGTAATGGTTAAAATTTAAGTGATAAAGATGCCACTACCACTATATAATGAATTAATTGAGTTTTGACTAAGGATAATGAAAGTACTCATATGTTTCATATATAGTATATAATAATATTGCTTTATTTCCGGTCTCCATGAAAATGAAATTACATTACAGAGACTATAGTGGTCCCATGGGTGCTGTACACATTTAGTTTTACTTTTAGTACAAAAGCCAAAGAGTATATTTACATTTCATATACTCGTAGCATAAAGTTCATAAACATTGCATATTAATGGAGCCATGAGGAGAAGTAGAGGGGCAGGAAGCTAAAATTAATTAATTAGTAATTAAGAAAACCAAAGATGAGTCTATTAAAATTAGTATTAACTTATGGCTTTGGTTTTGCTCAATTGTATTCCCTTTCTGTTGAGATATTAACCTCAGACCAAATACAAATGCCTGGAGATTTAATATTCTTATTCAAGTGGAGAAATCTTAATCTCAATCCTAGCTGTTTCTTTATTCTAATAGTATAATGTCTTTGAGGAGAAAGTAAAGCCTTCTCTCATGGGAAGTAAATTATCTGAGATGGACATATATATTTCTCTTGAAAATTTTATTATATTGCTTTTTCAACAACCACAAAACACTATAAATTTCAAATGTTACATCTACTACATTACATCTGTTCCAAATGTTGTTGTTGTATTTCTTAGCCCCATATAAATTAAAATTATAGTATTTTAATTGCCATCAGAGAATTACTTGTTAATCTCTAATATTCTAGGGAATAGCAAATTCTCAAAATAACAACTACGCAGTCATCCCATACCATTGTATTGTATATCCTTTTTTGTTTTATTGGTAAACTTTGGCAATTTAAAATTTTACTCTGCATTGCATAATAATTGAGGCTTATGGAACGAAATGAATAAACTAAAAATAGATTCTTTAGTTGCAAAAAAATTTTAAAAGTTTTAAGTTCTTAAAATTTTAAAATGTGTCTTTCTAAAAATTTTCTGAAAAACAAAATAGAGATTTACGGATTGTAATAATTGAGAATGAATTACATTGTAGCATAGATTAATGTAATAAGCAAGTAAATTGTTTCCATGTTATTAAGTAATTGACAACGTGTGAATCCCTGCAATGAGTTTCTCATGGATGATTACATTAGATTAGTAGCAATTTGCAATTCTTGTGGTGTGTATTATATAATAGAGGAGTATGTGATGTATTAGTCAATCTAACATCTTCTTACCGACAATAGAGTTTTATAACTGTGAGTTTAAAGGTGGAAATATATTCGTGATAATGATTAATAAAAATCATGGCTCATAAAATACAAGATGACAAGTTTAAAAAAAATGTTTTCCTTTTCTTTTGACTCCCAGGTCCAATTAGTTTAGCTCTTTGGATTTCGGACACGGAAGCTCAACAATTTCTAAGTTTTGTGTTGAGTTGTGAACCTCTGGCACAAAGAAAAAACATTGGCTATCACATCGTCTACAAGGAAGGGGTAAGTTCGTGCGGTTTATATCTAGTAATTAAACTAAGAACAAATCTCGCTTATGAGAGTGCGAAACTACAGCGATTATCTCATACCACTTACTCCTTATTACCGATAGTATAGTAGACAACCTGCAGAATTATTATCTCCCAAATATATAAACCATATATAATATATAATATAAGCTCCCAGCTCCCGTATCTATGCCCAAGACATATGGGAATGAGCCAAAACCAAAGAGGAATAATCATAATTTCATCCGCGTGCCTCTTTTGTCAATAATAAATCACAGAACCGGTAATGCAATTCACAATCACAAACCCTATAATATTGATCATACACATAATACATTAGTACAAGTACAATCCGGCTAACAGATTCACATTAGGGTTCAAAAATCTTGTTCAGAAAAAGAAAACAGAAAACACTTATTAATAGTAGTAGTACTCATGGACTGAGATGGGTTGGCATTAGGATTATAGGAATTCATTATGACTATGACATAATGAAATAAAGCAATGTTTTTATTTTAATAAGAGAGCAATAATAGTTTAGCTACAGGGCTACATCACATTCTAAAATACAACATACATGAAACATGAATCTCAAAAGTACGAAACACAAAAACTTTTTTTTTAATTTTAAATTTAAATATGCTGTTTTCTGGAACTAGAATTTTTGATAAAAAATTAAGAAAAGAAAAGCCGTAAAACTGAGAATGTCTTAAATTGATATTAGTGCTAATAGTCCAAGTTTTAAGTTGTTAAACACGCGCAGAGATGTTGAATTGTTGAATGCTGTTGTGGTCGTGTCGTGGTAGGAAATAACATTTCATTAGGTAGGAATCAAAGCCAAGCCACAAACACTTTTTACATTTACATGTTTTGATTCGTGAAAATATTTCGTTTTATTGCACAACTGCATGTAGTATACTACTTACTGGGCTATGTACCCGTGAAATCCATTGTTATTTCAAATTTCAAATTTCAATATGTGAAGAATAATTTATATAGTCATTTATAGTCATATATTTCTTCCCTTCTCGTTGATTATAGACTTTGTATCCCGTCAATTTCCTGCGAAATGTTGCCCTTCGTCAAGTCACAACACCATTTGTCTTCCTCATTGACATTGATTTTTTACCAATGCTTAATCTATATCCTTATCTCAAACGGGTCATCTCTAATCTACATATGGATGAAGGGAATAAAGTAATTGAATATCATATGAATTTAATTATGGGGCTTTGATAATTAATTAATTAATTAATTAGGCACTAGTTGTTCCAGCCTTTGAATCACTTCGATATCGACTTAATTTTCCAAAGAGTAAAGCAGAATTATTAAAAATGTTGGATATTGGAGATCTTTTCACTTTCCGCTATCACGTATGGGCAAAGGGTCATGCTCCCACGGATTTTGCTAAATGGAGATCAGCAACGACACCTTATAAAGTAATATACTTTTAAATAATTGGGAATTACAAAATTCATTTTAATATTTTATTTTATATTTTTATTGAAATGTAGGTAAATTGGGAATCTGATTTTGAGCCTTATGTTGTTGTTCGTCGAGATGTTCCAGAATTTGATTTAAGATTTGCTGGATTTGGATGGAACAAAGTATCGCATATCATGGAATTAGAAGCTCAAAATTATCAATTCATTGTTCTACCAAATGCATTTATAGTTCATACACCTCATTCACCTAGTCTTGATATTGCTAAATATCGTTCTAATCCACTTTATAAACGGTATTACTAATTTCAAATATAATTAATTAATTAATACTATCAAGTAATTAAAATGCTCTTATTTATTTCTTTATTGGTATGGTAGGTGCTTGGATACATTGAAGAAAGAATTTACAGAGGACATTTCCAAAAAATATGGGAAATCTTTTGTTCCAGAAAAATAACCCAATCCGAATTTTATTTTATATTTAAAATCTTAATCTTCCACCACTATATTACTATATATCATTTAGAACTTGACTTTTCTCACCAAATAGAGTTTTTAGTAGATTTTTTATGGCTTCTGACAATACAATAGTTTTAAGACCTTTTCAAAAAGTACTAGAATTAAAATTAAATTGTGTAAAATCTAAAATTCGATAATAAAAAAAATATTACAAATTGAGAAAATTAAAAAAAAAATGGATTATTTTCTTTTCATACATACATACTTTTTAGATGTGCTACATTATTACATATAAATATCAAAATAGCCCTATGGAGACATGTAGTTTTGTAATAGTATTTTGTATTTCTCATCAAAATATTTAAATGTAAGAAATAATTTGTTAAAGAGAGGAAGACGGGGTGGTTTCTTCAACTCTCTCAACCAAAACTGTGTCTCCTTCCTTTTATCCTCTTTGCAATAGAAATAGAATATGCAATACCCACAGAGATGTATGTATAATACCCCTATATAATACATAACGAACAACATTTTGTGGTTTCATCACACAACACGTACACATTTAAGATTTTAACTCTTTAACTTTTTAGCTTTTGTTACAAATGTAGTAATAAGTCTTACATCCACTTCAATTTTGCATAATTTTAAAAGACCCTTCTCCCTTTTTAATTTATAAAAATAATTTTTATATTTTTCTATTTTTAATTGTAATTTTAAATATTCAGCTAAATCTAAATGTTGTTGTAAATAATTGTCATTTTAAAATATCCCAAGTGTATGAAGTTGAAAGGGATAAAGAAGCCGAACTCTGTGTCACATAATAATATTCCATGTATGTTTCAATTTACAATTTTCTCATCTCATCCATCGATTCATCTTGTGTTTTCCCACGGCAAAAGACAAGAGGCAGCATAGATCCCTTCACCCAATTTTCATCTATCTGGTCTGATGCACTTTTCTAAACAAATAATTGACAAGTGGTTTACTCTAATTTATGCTAAGCCAAGCCAGGGTAGAGACATTTAGAAAGGAATAACTCTTTAACTTTGACTCTACGATGAAAGAATATGGTGAAAAATAAAAATAAAACAAAAATCTGCATCTCTTGTTGAGAAACAGAGCTGGGATGAGACTCACATATTCATTGAGAGCAGGGAGTGAGTGTAACAAAATCTTTAAAATTAGAGAAAAATGTCTGGGAAACTAATCAGTACAGTTAACTCACTTAGTCACTAATCTTTAACACTTGTAAATTGCCCAAGAAAAGATTAGATTACATTTCTCCGACACAGAAGCTAAAGCAAAAATATTACTTCATATGTACTAACTATACATGGGGCTATCATACTTCTGGGGTTTAAAATTCAAAACATATAAAAATTCTACCAAAAGAAATATCATATGATCCATGGATGAAATGTTCTGAAGATGAGTTTGAAACGTAAACCTGCTAAAAGTAAAAAGTTTGGAATTTTTTCTATCATTTGAAATTGAAGGAGATAGAAAGAGAAGGGAGAAGAATCAGTTGTACAAATACGCAGTGCTTCATAGTATAATACTGTCATCATCATCATCTAACAACAATTTCAAATTCATATCCAACCAAAAGTCATTTTCTATTAATGAGCTTACGACACGATACGAGAATATTAAGACATTGTATTAAAGGCATCCATAACTGTTTCATTCACATGTGTCAAACATAAACAATCAAAATCAAAACGTTCTCAAAGTCATGTTCCCCAATTATTTTTAATCCGAGAGGAAAGTTCCTGGAATCAGTTTCCAATTTCCAAACTTCCATAACTAAATACTAAATAAATTAAATGAGTTTGGAAATGAATTAAGAAATCATTTAAGAAATGAATCTTTGAGAAGACCTTTGAGAAATGATTCATTCAATATTATTTCAAGGTTTTGATTTTCTTTAAAATTTTCTTTTCCCAATTGAAGAAAATCATCCCTTAAATTGTTATCTTGAATTTCCCTTGTGGTGATTGTGATTATCCTTTTTGTCCTCTCTGAAGAATAGTGGTGATGGTGATGGGAGGTAAAGTGCGTAAAGTTATATAAGAAAGGAACGAAGGGATCCTATGAAGCAATTTGGTTGATCATCATCGCATAGACATGAAGGTATATAAAGTTGATGTTAAAGCTCCTTGTATAAAAAAGGAAGAAGACGATGGACGACGTTAAAAAGAATAAGGTAGATGAGGAAAAAAACCTCGTTTCTGGTCCAGTGCTTAGGAATTTCCGGTCGCTGAAGGAAAATGAAAGGAAGTGAGTTGGTTGAGTGTAATATGTTCAGGGCCAAAACTCACTCTCCTATTTAATATAATACTTCTTTTTCTTCTTCCAGAGAATTAAACCTCTTTTTACTGGTGCTGACTAGTAGTAGAATATAATAATAGTATGACAAAACTACTACACTTATTACCAACAGTTACTTTTGCTACGCCAACAAGAAAATTACGTTAAAGAAGAGAATAAAACAACCACCGACCAAATATCCGTCACCATACCATAATACCATACCATACCAATACCACAACAACATGGCATAATAATATACGAGTATAACATATTGTAAGAGTAAGAGTAGGAACTTTAGGGTTGAGAATTGAGATTCAGGATGCCAAGAGAGGCTAAGATTCATGGAGTGAAAATAGGTCTTGAAGGAATAACATTGAATCCATTTCATGTTAATTATGTCACACTGACTACTTTAATACTATACATCATGACTTGCATTTACACGCATAGCAATACGCACTCTTTGTTCTTCACTTTTTTCATACACAAAGTATAAAAATTTTCAAGTCCCTCCAGTCCAAGTCCAGCAGAGCAACGGAACGTCTAATCGTAAGAATTATAAGGTAAAAGGTGCATAGGGTACAAGGCAAGTCTTCTGCTTCTTCTCAATGTTCAATGTTTTAACATATAGCTATATAGGACTTCTATATATTCTTTATAAAAGATGAAAAGCCCCTTCATTAATAAAGACTCTTTTGAGCTGAAATGGAAGGAGTGCTCTGGATATTACTCATAATAGCCAAGTAATAACAATAATACTATGAAAAAATACTTAAATCCCTTGAGCTTTTTTCAACCGTGAATGATATGCTTGATGACTTGTTCATTCTTTTTTGATATGATGAGAATAAAGATGCTGCAGAACGGTTAGGAAACATTGACATAGTTGGCAGATTCATCAAATCAACAATTATTAATAATTATGAGGTTTTTTAATCAAAAACTTTTAATTTGTAAAATATGAAATTCTATAAAAGATTAACTACGGGATTAACTAAAGAACATTTAGGAATAAGCTTCTCATTCTATTAAATCACAAGTGCAGTCCACAAAACTACAGAGAGTGTCTTAACATATAAAATATGAAGATATAAATTCATTGACTTGGCAATCTGCATAACGCTGTTGCATCTTTTAGGCAGCTGTTGTAAGTGAAAGCTTTGTTGAAAGGTTTAAGTTTTAGCTACTGCCTAATATCTTTGAATCTGTGATTTAAATTCTAAAAAAATATTGTCCAACTACTACATGCCACTGAAAAGTCCTCCGACCTCTTTGCGCATCTTAAAGAAATCAAGAGGAATGGCAATGATAAATATAGATAAACTATATATAACAAACTAAATGCTAATGCATATCTCTTCTTTAGTGACAAAGTCCCCGTTTAATTTAATTGCAAATATTAATAAATATTTACTGCATGCATTTGTAAACAAGATCTCTTTCTATGACGCATGATTTAAATACCAAGAGATAAAGTAAAGATGAGGATTCATATACAGTTTATACTTTATAGATGGAAAATAAAGATTTGACAAATTAAAATTGTTAAAGACAACATCAAAGCAAATAGCAACAAACTCTTACATATTCTAAAGAATCCTATGCTATGCTATATAGTTTACAGGGACCTTTATTTTCATGCAGTTATTATTTTCAGGCTTCTTTAAATTTAAAATTTGCTAATACAGTATAAAGATCAATAAATACTATTCCCACCGGATGTAATTTTTCATTTTTCATATTCCATCAAAATATTCTATGCTGCTGGAAAATTTAAAAGATTTCCTGGAACATAAAACCTAATGATATTTTGTAACCATATTATGGTTTAAATTATAAATTACCTTTATATAAGTAGTAAGCATCATTTTAGCAACAGTCAGTAGTACAGAGTCACAGCGAACAAAGAGTTTAAATGTCGGAAACGAAATATATTCAAAGAAATAAACAAAAGAAATATCTTCTGCAATTGAAGTTTCAATTACAGTTTGAGATTATATTGGTATTTGCGTAGGTTTTTCACAATCCAAGTATTTCTGTAGCTGCTACTGCTTTCACTTATAATAAGTTATAAACTGATTTTATTTATAAATCAGTTGACTCTTACTATTGTTAATTTTTAATTTACGCCTATAGGAACTATAAGATCTTTTAGCAGCATTCCCAATCTCCAATGATTTAAAGATTACTGAGGACATGAATTAAAATGAGATGGAGAAAAAAAACATGGATGGATTGACCCAATTAAGAGAATCATTATGATTTACACCTGTGCTCCATGAAATTCTTTGTATAAAAGCTCATAGCCCTGAACAGGTTCATTGAGATTGAGACTCAGGTGGTATGGTATGGTGGGGGGAATACATTAAGCATAGCATTTATGAACTTCTTTTTCTTTAACATTACAAGTCTTTGAAAATCCAGCACCAGCACCAGCACTTATGCACTACATGAAGGGAATCCAGTATATAATAATGGTAAAGTAGTTGATGGTTTGGTTTTTAGGTTTGAATGTTGGGTAATAGTTTGTAGTAAAAAACCCAGTTCCATGAATCCATTCCCAGTTCCAGTATTTTTGGTTCGTATCCCCTCACTGACATAACATGCGCCCAAGCATTGCATTAACTTATCATGATGATATGCTAGGTCTAATACCACTACCATGTCAGTAGCTCTTCTTTTCTTACCGGAGAATCAACATCCATCCAACACAACATCACATCTCTGTCTCAACATTTCAACTCTTGACTCAAACAAAACGTTTAGTATTTAAAAATACTTTAAACGTTTCATTTTATTTCAAAAATTTATATACCCCTTTAAGCATTTTATTATATTTGTAATTTACCCTGAAATTACTTTTCAATCGTAGAAACAGGAAACGTTTCAATTTTTACATGCTTTTAAACGTTCAACTGTCACTTTGCGTGGGGGTTTGTTCAAATCAATCAATTTAAAAAGTGAAATAATAACCTCCTATGGTACTGTTAACCCAAGGATGAGATACATTTAAAATATATATTTAGCCTTTTAGTGAATTGACTCTGCCTCGGATACTGGCTCTGTTGTATGCAATAGTAAGGGGGGATACTGTTGTATGGGAATGTGACTTTCATTGTTTCTTATTCCCGTTGAAAGATATTTATTAGGAGAAAGTGCGTGTGTCTGTGGGAAGAAAGTATCATTGTATTTGTGAGTTGTGAGTGAATTTCCATGTCTCAGCTGTGTGGATGCAGTAGTAGTAGTACTATTGACTTACTTATTTTCACCCAGAGAGAGAATAAGAACTACTAGCACCACCAGAGAAAGGAATCTAAATCCGGGTAAAAATCAATAGAAAACTAACAACTTGACCAAGTTTCTTCTTTCTGCTGAAATACTTTCTTCTACGACCATCCAACATCATCTCAGCATCATCATTGTAAACATAGTAATGTAGATGGGTATTTTAGCATCTTTCTTATTAACATCATATCAGTAATTTAATTAAGGATTAGACCAGGGAATTATTAATGATAAGAATATAAGGCTAAATTCATGAGAGTAAAGTCATTAGACTGGATTTTGGGTGGCCGGTTTCTTTATATTTTTTTATTTTTTATACCATTCGTAGTTTAAATCTTTAAATGCTTAAATGCTTAAATGTAGGCTCCAGCCACAGGGACTTGATTCTTTTTCTTTTTCCCTAAAGAATGGGAAATGGAACGGTAGATAGAAAAGAATAAAAAAAACGTCCCATTTTTTCCATTGCATTGGATCACAGCCACTTTACCTCTGACTGGACTTATTCTTTGAGTTCTTTGTGATGTGATGATGACTAGGGTTGAATGTTGAATGGTTGAAACTGAAATCTAGGCGCAAAGGTCTCAACTACTACTGATGATGAGCTGTATGTATATAATTTAGAAATGCTTTCATGTACTCATCCTATATTTTTTCTCCAGAGGAGCTCCCCCTCATTACATTACATTGCTTTGGTTTGGTTCTCATGGAGTATATAGCAAGTGAATTGAATGTGTTTACGACGGATGCAAGACAATTGAGACTTATATAGCGTGTAAAATGAAGAACAAGTCTTCAATCTCAATTTTTAACCCTAGCAGTGATTTAGTTTGGATTCATTTTCCCCCTTTATTTTCAAGGATCAAGGATGCAAACTCAATAGATGAAGAATAGAAGGAAATTAGACTCATCCTTTTTTTATATTATCAATGAGATTATTATGTTATGAAGTTGGCTGGATAACAGAACACAACTTATTTCAAATAGTGATTGGTTAGTTAAACGAACATTGTTAAAGTGTTTTAGACCTCATGAAATACAAATACACAAAACAGAAACCTTTTTATTCCTTATTTAATAATTTATAATTTTACCTTTCTTCATGATGAGCTTAAGTTCCGGCTCCTGACACATACATACATAGGGAAAGGGACAAGGTAAAGGAGACAAATTACAATTATAAACATGCGATTTTGTTTTGCCAGATATAAAATAGCAAACATCTATATCTAATAGTAAGTAGGTATAGACGAGGACCCTTTGAATCATTAGTGGGAATATAAATATATGTTAAATATTCATGTCTATGAATCTTTATAATGTTAACGTTATGAATGAGAAGTTGCATTGAATTCAGCCAAGTTCAAGGTAAATGAAATGTTGGCTGCTCCCTTCTCTTTACTTTGTTGCCATTTCTTAATTATTATTTTTTTAGCTGTTGAGATTCATAATATTTGAGAATAGAATTAGAATAATTGTCGTATAATTAAAAAAAGATTCTCCATGGTTTCTGAATTTATATTTTGCATTTTAAAATTAATAAACGGATGTAGCACAAGAAGACATTTTTAAAGACTTATTGTTTTTGTTAGTAAGGATATAATTAGACTCTTGAGAAAATGCACAAGCCCATAGTCCACACCTTTGCTTACATTCTTAAAAGTTAAAACTTCAAACAATGTTGAGTTAAAAATATAAGGTGTTATGGGATGTCTAAATGGCTAATAGTAATTCGGATGTCAATTATGAATCTCTTCCTTGAAATTGTTTAGTTTGTTTTGGTTGGTTGCTGAAGATTCTTTATTGTTAGTTAAAAGCTGACTTGCAATTGATTGTTGACCATGACATTGCTATTTGCTATTTGGCTTCAAAGAATTTGCATACATCTGCTACTTCCACTAAAGCACTATAATAGGAAACCCAACGCCCAACCTATTTGACATTTTTTGTCATTTCAAATATTCAAATCAATAAAACCAACTGACTACATGTTTCTAAAAATAGAAATTTAAAAGTATACTTTAAATTTTTATTTTAAAACATTTACTTTGACACTTGTGTGGAAACAAGGAAGGGAAGGGAATTCATAACCATAACCATATAGGTTTTTAAGGTTTCGTATATTTACAAATAATAATAAATTACCCTTTTAAAAAATCATTCCGTTGCAGACTCATAACATAACCCCTACTACCCCTGCATATATAGTATTTGTAAAATTAACTTTTAAAGTAGATAAATCAAAGTTAGTCATAATACGTCATAAAATTAAGATTTGTATCCAACAACTGCTATTAAATTATACATTACACATTAGCCAGAAAACATTGAAGGTAATTAATTAACGGGTTTTCATTATGATCTGATATTGACTATTAGTAAAAATCATTTTAAGTATTTCAATTTTTTAACAAAAACATTTAACAAAATTTTATTGGAATTATTTTATCTTTTACATTTTACTTTTTTTGTGGCTTTCCATGAAAATGGATATCTCATAATTTCATCCCTCGATTCCTCTGCTCTGGATTCTGGATTTTAGTAGAATGATTTGGTTCTCATGAAATGAATTCAATGTTAAAGCATCTCCACCACTTACTTTACATAATGTTTTAGAATTGAAACCAAAGCAAAGTATTGTTAGTTGAAAAACCTAGAAACTCTAGAAATATGGGGGAGTAAATGAAAGAAACCTTTTTCTTTCTTCCAGCTAAACTCCAGCAGATTTCTCATTGTCAAATTCCCTTTTCTCAAGATTTTTCTTCTTTTTCTTCTTCTTCTTCTTCTTCTTCTTATGGCCTTATCAGCTGAATTAAGTTTAAAAGTTTAAAATCATTAGAAACCATCCGAGTTGCCTCAATAGAACAAATTATGAGAATATTATTTGTATTTGTAATATTGTAATTTCATAAAAATAAAATGATTTTTTTTTAATTTTAAATTTAATTTTAATTTTACAGATTCTAATCAATTACATATTCTAATAAAGGATCAAGAAGTCGGAAGCAAAGAAAAAAGGTTTGTATTTTAAATTTTAATGTAAGAAATAAGAAGTGTGAACAATTTGAATATTTTTAAAATAAACCAAGAGACATGAAATAATTTAAATATATTTAAAGTGTAGCAACCCACACTATTACATAGAAAATAATGATGAGTAAATGAGAACATTTTATTATGTAAATGTTTAATAGTTTTATTGCACAATATATTGCATTTAAAATGCACTTTTGTTCTACTTTCAACCTCAACATAATAATATGCATTTTATAACTATTCAAGACAAATAGATTATGTGAATGTACAGATAATGCAATTTGGTTTAAATTTATTGGCTCTTCGTGCACCACCTACCTAATATATGTAATGTATTTGATTGAAATATCTACAAGAGTATGAGGAGTGAGGATATAGTGAACATTACTTATCATTACTACATATATGCAGTTGGTTAAAAACATTTGAAGGAAGCATATGAAATGAGGAAGTCAACTCATAAGTAGACGGATATTAAGGTGTGTGTATGTGTAATTGTAATACAATATCCAAAATTATATTACAGCTCTATGCATAGTAAAATAAAAATGGCAAAATGCAACACTACAAATTGCAACATGTTAATAAGATTAAGATATAATAAATATTCACATAAAATGATTATCTTACATTACATATACTATATATTGCGGCATAAAATATGAAATAAATTCTCATAGGAATAGTGAAATATATAAAGAGGTAGTTTACATAGAGCCTAAAGTATAAAGTAACATGTTATATAGGTATGGAAATAGGACAATATTATTATATGGACATGACATATCCTCATTTATTTTATTTACTCATACTACTTTTAGTAAATGAGGAAGATCAAGCTGTAGTCAAATTCAGGAATAAAAAAGTGCATTCTCTCTGATGTCATATGTGATCATGTAGAGATCTATGTGATGGACTCATTTCTTCCTATATGTTTTCTTCCTATATGGTTCCTTATGATATGAGAAGAAAAGGGAATAAATAAGCCAGATGCATTTTACATAACGTTTGTTTATTTAAATTAAAATAGAAGATTTATTTATAATTTATAATTTAAATCCAGCCTTATTATTAGCTATAAGTTATAAAAGATATAAAATGAAATTGGGCATAGGAAGTTTAATTAAAGGACGAAATTATTTGAAGATTGGTCACATATGTACTATTTTAAGTATTTTCAACTTTTAGTAGTAATTGAGGGGTAATTTTTCTTGTCGACATATAAATTCATCATTTATTTTGTTATGATGCTGCATGTGTTTTACCTTTACCGTTAAGTAAAATCTTGTTTACAAGATGTATTTTTTCCTATGGACATTCTCTTCTTCTGCATCCTTAGGAGGGAGATGAAGTGAATGTCCAATTATGATACTATAAATAGTATATATACTATACTATACTATATATAGCAAAGGAAGAAGAATCAGGTCACTTCCTTCGCCATTGCAATCATTCATGTAATTACGACACTATGAAGGTAGAAATACAGAAATAGGAAGCACACTGAAATCTCCTTTAGGCATACAAATTATATATTTTTGTCCCATCTCATCTGCAATTTATAACGGAGGGATTTTTTATTTTGTTATTTTTTTTATTTAAAAAAACATTTTTATCGCAGCTATTTTAAATTTTCACTGGTTATTGGTACATCAATGAAATTTTTAATCTCCACCGCCGCCTAATTAGAGATTCTAATTATGTATCAAATAATTTAGCTATTTTATTTTTGGTTCTTCTATTGAATCCCGTGTTTTTAAACAATAATTGGTTGAAGGTATTCAAATGCTTATAGATGTTTTTATGCTATATTGTTATTGTTTGTAGAATTTAAATTTCTTTTGTCATAGTGCCATGATTTTTCCACATGAGTTGTCCTTCATTACGGAGTGGAATGAAAAAGGAAGTCGGTGGATTCAAAAAAACCTTAAACAATCCGTTAATCTTCTGAGAATAAAAAACACAAAAAAAAACTAAAAACAAAGTTTTGAGATTGAAGAATGCATTTTTGATTTTTGCATTGGAAAATCAGATGAGAACTAACAACTCCTACCTCATCAATAGAGTTTAGAGTTTAAAATCTAAAATATCTAAAAAAAATCTAAAAAACTAGTCTAAAAGATTCTGCGTAAACATTGTTGAAATTCTACACGATTGACGAGGCGAATCAGTCATGGAAATGCTTTCAAATTAACTTGGCAGCCTTTAACTTAATACATATTTAAAGCTTATCTTTTGTGACATTTTTTTGATTTTTTTTTCTCAAAGTTTTAATTTATAGCTAACAACAAGTGCTATTTAAAATATTTAAATGTAATTAAATTTAACCTGAAATCTATATCAGGAATTTGCCCACTTAAATTTAATTTAAGCTCTTTTCATTTTTTTTCTTTTAAAAATAAATTCAATTTATTTAAGATTTTAACCTATATCACTACAAGACGATAATATGTTAAGTATTATGGTGAAGTCTGCTAAAATAATTCTGTAAATAAATATTCTATTTCAACTTAAACAAGGGATAATCAAATGGTCATCTCATAATAATACCTGAAATAAATAACCAAAGTATTTAGATCCGCTGCCTTGAAACATTAAGTTAAAGCAATATACTTAAAATTTGAAATAGCTGAAAAAGCATCAGCATAAAATTCCACCTAACTGCATTATAATAAGACAACAATATAAAATCCTGTAAAAAATTGTTTGCAAACCGGAACAGTTTTGTATTCGCTTCCGTGGTTATTTAGGCCAAAAGTACGAATCTTGAATCCTCTTCTTTTAAATCCCTCATTGTTATTCTTATCACCTACTTCTTACCCCTATTATTATAACCCATACAATATACTAATACAATACGCTAATGGAGACACTTTATAAGAAATTCATTATCATCTCAAATTAAAATTAAAACTATACTTTTATTATTATTTATTTTTAACATTACACAATATATTATTGCCAAGGCACAACTGACTTTAAATACTATTTTGTATGTGTTAACATGAGTAAAAGGAAGTAGACGGCTTTCACAAGGATTTATTCAAAGGGAAATACAACGGAAGATATTTCCTCTAACCATAATATAGCGTGTTGAAAATATCCCTAATTTGGATAGAAATATTAAATATCGAATATTTCGTATTTTGTCGGCTTATGAAATTTTCAAAATAAATATAGTATAAATCCTGTCCATGATAAAAGTATCTAAAAATAGCCCTGTATAGGAAAAGGCTAATGTGTATGATTTACGTTGAAATGAAAGCAATTGTATTCTAAAAATAAAAAAGACTCGAACAGAAAGTGAAACAAGTAAAAGTATTTAAGGATTAGGATATTTTATATTTTGTGGATTGCAAAGGTTGAAGTTGCATGCTTTCTCCCATATATATATATATATATATACTCCCCCATATAATAATTGGTTCTTATAAAAGGAAAACAAATTAATCATAAACTTCATAGTTTAGTTTCCGGATTTATTTTCTACTTGTACTTGCACTCCATCAAATATGAATAGTATGAATGAAATCAATATAATTATATACTTTTGTTTAGTTTTGGTCACTTTTCTGTCGTCACGTCAGCTCAGCTCACCTCATGTCACGTCACATCCTTTTTGCTTTTTCCCTATGCTATGTCTATGACTGATTTCCGTCCTTTAATCCCACACCATAGTTTCATACTGTGCTTTCTCCTATTTATTCTAATAATAGTAACAGTTGAGATTAGCATGTTGATAAGGAATAGTAAAAAGGAGAGAAATGAAATGATATCCTTGGTGACAAAAGGATATACGATATGAGCTGATTTTGTTAAAAGTGTCGTTATCGTGTTGACTGCCATGTTTTATCCCATATCACTCATATTTATTACCAACCATAACACCAAAAACTCTGACACGGATTTTGATTTTATATTTTACATTTCGAAAGTATCAGAAGATTCCTTAATAAGTATAACAAGGAAAGCTCACCAAATGTTATTTGAATTACGCAAAATGACTTATATCACATTATAGGCAATAAAATAGTAGTCGCTAAAATTTAACAAATAATTGCGATTTTTCACGATTTTTTTTGCTAAAAAATTTAAAAATTTAAAAATTCCAAGAAAATCGTCTATATTGAAAATTTACAGAACAGTTAGAAATATTTTTTTAATAAAATTTTTGAAAATGGCTTGTCAATAACATGATATAAATGATTTTCCGAATTGAAATACCACTTGGTGAGTTTTCCCTGTAAGAATAAAAGTATCATTTCTGAGATTGTAAAGTGTTGGTAGTAGTAGTAGTAGAGGAGGACGAAGAAGAAGAAACGTGCCGAATGGTTATTTTTAGTATGCCATTGACGTTAGCTAATGGTAAATGTTGCATGGTTCCCAGGTGGATTGGATTTAAGATGCCATATAGTGGCATTAGTATATATAGTAATACCACCAACAAGCATAATAACATTTTAACTTTTTAACTTTTGATCGTTTACATTTGGCATTAAGAAATAACATATTCTTGGCTGATTAGTGTCTATGGTATTTTAATGTGACTTGGACAGATAAGTAGCTGCATATGTTTCCTTATTCCCATAACATCTTTTTCCATTTCGGACTAAAACCACGCCACACAACAAACACCACCACATGCATCTCGTATATACTACATTAACATTAAAATTAAACTCAAAGACACTACGAAATTCACTAGCGCAGTATTTGAGTTAATATATAAATTTTAACTTCAACACAATCTATATTAGAGTTTCCCATTAAATCTAATCAATGTAATGCTTTGCATAGACGATTACACGCGACATAACGCCATGCGTAGTTAGTTAATAAGATTTAGTGTTAGAAATGTTGACATGTTGAGTTCTCTTCCTATTTACACCCACTTCCAGCTCCATTATATATATCTTTATATATATCCCTCTAGTGATATGATATCCTTCTTCCTATTCATATATCCATATAACTTACGAGTATATATTTCTAAAAAGAAAACCGAAAAAACCCTTATTTCTCATCCTTTGAGCAGAGTCTTGAGCTCTGAGTGCGTATTTTTTACCCAAGAAAGCGAAAAGCTCATCATTCACTTTTCATTTCATTAAAGATAAGTACAAGTCAACTAATTTCTGTAAAACAACGTTGACAATAATTACCTCCACTTGTCAAAGCTCCCCTTCAATCACATAATCACATTATAGCTTCAAAATACCATTCTCTTTAAATTGAAATGGACATTTACTACCTTGTAAACTTGCACCGTGGCAAATTACATACGATTTATGGCTCTACTTTCATATTTTAGATTGATTACTCTATTAATAGCATATGAAAGGATTTGAATTATTGGGAAATTAATTAATTTGTAATATTTTAATTTTTAATCCTGGATTTCAGTTCCTAAATCCTATTATTGGAATATTCATCTGTTCTATTATCTTTTGAATAAGAGGTGCGGATTATCTTTTATCTTTTCTGTATATCTAATGGATTACTATATAAAGGGGTAGACGCATGTTGTAAACTTCCGACTCCTTCAATTATCTCCACATCCACGGTTTAGCACACTTTTATTCTGTGAAATCTATTCTTGGCATCCGCATTCAATTCAATTATCTCCGTTTTAGAGAGTTACTAACATTACAGATCATATAATCTCATAGTCCAATACAAACCCAGGTTAATTTAATGCTTATAATGCATTGTTGCATGATGATATTAAAATTAAAATATCATCATTTAAAATAATACAATACTTTTAATTTTAATATGTCATAAAATAATATTCTGCATCAAAATTATTATTAATTTTTTTTTATAAATATTCCGTTTTAATCGATGAAGTAATTCCGTACTTTTAAAGTGTTAGCATTAGATTCAACTATAAAATACTAACTAACAGTGATTATATGCAAGTTATGTAACCCAGTTTTTGAAATTGTAAACCAGCAAGTATTAAGTAACTAGAAATAACCAGTTATATCTTGAATGGAACAGGAAATATTATCAACATTAAACTTTAAATTACAAAGCCACCTTCCAGCAGCAAGTTTACTAGAAGAATTTTTAAATTCTCTTTCTGTTAAACATCAAGACGTTACTCAAATTTTAATTGAAGTTTTTTTCATTAAAAAAATTCAAAATTCTCATTTTACCTAAATTTTTAAAATTTCTTTAAAATTAAATAGTAAATTAAATTATAATAAAATGCAGTGCAATTCATAAAATTTGAATGCAGGTATAAAATGGGGTGGGGGTGGGGGTAATAATGCAACGGTAATGAAATGATGATGGAATAAAACTTGTTCAACTTTATGTATCTTTTGAACTCGATTAATAACGGAAAGAGATTTGCTTTGAATTTTATCATTTAACATTTACGTGTATTTTCACGGTAGTCATCCTCCCATAATTTATACTGACCACTTGAAATTTTTCTTGTTCACTATTACGGATTTTATGGGGAATTGTGACAGATTCGTGGCTATAAAACAACGAGTTACGATCCTTATTACACAGAATTATATTCTTTTACAAAATAAATCTACAGCTCACGTTATTCTCTATTACATTAGACATACAGCAGTAGAGATATACCAATTCAAATTGAAATATTTATATAGCAAATATTTTTAAATATTTATATACAACTTACTTGCCTTGCCCATACTAACTTGGCTATGCTAAACAAATTTATATTCCAAATATTTTATATTATATCAATAAATCCATCAATTTGAACAAATCCTGTAAATTTCAAAATTAAATGATTTCATAAAACATTTAATTCTGAAATTTGTTTAATTCTTTCCTTCCCTGACCCTGAATCATCATGTTCTGTTCTGAATGAAATAATGCTGCACCAATTAATATTAATAAAATCAAATAAAAAACAAGATATAAAAAATGGCTCATTCTAAAAACTGAAAAGTTGAGTTGAAATATATTAATTAAAGGTGGATAAAGTTGTTTGTTATATTTATTATGTGGAGGTCTGTAAGCGTCCGTCCATTTGACTGGAGGTATGCGGGTTGTGTGCAGCTAATTCATGCAATTCTCAAATAAATAAAAAAAGAGATACATTTTTATTATATTCAATTACAGGTATGAAATAAATTCTAAGGTGATGATTGTACACTGTACATGGAATTCATGATATACTGATACAATACAGCTGCATATCCACATCCAATCCAATCCAATCCACTATATATGTCTTATACTAATTCCAATAATAATAATAGTTCTTTAATATTATCATGAAATGAAATGCCCGTCGTAGATTGTATGTATTAGTTTGATTTTAGCAAGGAACAAGTCAACAATTGGCTATTGAGCAAAGTTTACGTAATAATAAGCTATATATCTGTATATATACTTATAGATAGGGTGAGATGGCTTATATTAGTTCTTATAGTAAGTATTAGAAGTGTAGGTGAGATCATCTTTGTATTATTATGCATTAAATGTATTTGATGTTGTGATGTTGTTGTGTAATGTTTTTGCTAAAAAGATGTTTCATGTTTCTATCTTGCAGAGCAGAAGACGAAGATATCGTCCCCCGCTATGAAAAACTCATAGACTCAGGATTAGATTGAGTTTTGGCTTTGGATATAGAGGAGAATTGGAAGATATCTCTTTGACTTTTAACGTCTACCTGTCATTTCCCTCAATTCTTATTCTTTGTACACATCAAAGTTCACAAAGTGGTAAGACGAGTTTTTACCCATTATTGGCTATCTTTGGCTTTATCCCATCCTCATCATCATCATCATCATCATCAGCTATAGGATATGAATCCTTAATAAAGTCTCCTTCCTTAATATTTACTCCTTTTGTCAAAAACTCAAAATCAAACTCATGCAGAGTCTCATTACATTTTCTTATTTAAGCTATTGCCATGGAGATTTAATAAAGGGCAATTTACCTCCTTCATTACCTTATTTCCCCTAGGATACATATCACATATACTTTAATAATCTTATAAAACTAATTTTCATTCCTCTTTGAATATTATGGAGAGAGATACTTTTTACATCAAAAAGCAAAAAAAGAAGAAAAATCTCAAATAAATTAAGATATCCCCTTGAATCTTGAATCATGTAAAAATATATTAATTACAATTACTAAAAGCGGTTTGATTTCAATATTCCGTTAAGTTACATCCTTTATTATTGAAACTAATAAATGAACGGGAAAATAACTTCCTGAAATTCATATACAGCAGTTCCTGTCCCCTCCGTAGTATTCCGTTCATGGTTTCTTTCATTGTCTGCAATTAGATTCATTTAGCAGTTTGCGTTTAATCGGGGTCCTTACATAACATAATGTATAGTTCAGAGAAGGGTTTTTAGCCACATATCGATATAATATGCTTAAGATTAGTACTATCAGAATAAAATGAATTAAGACGGGGGACGAAGGAAGTTAATTAAATGTATGGTATAATAATGATTGTTGTTGTGCGGTGTGTGATGTGCCAAACGTGTGGGTTGGTCTTGAAATGATTCCTTGTCAGTTCACTTATTAGAGTTTTAGTTTTATTTAGTAAAGGGATGAATTTTATTAGTGATGCCAAAGGCAGGAATCATGCTCAAGATAATAAAATATTATTATCTTAAAAGTTTAGTTTGTAGCAATAGCAAGGAGTAGATATGAGGTATGTAATGCTACAAGTTAGTAAAATCACTAAAGAACTTAAAAGAACCGAAGATGATGAGTAGGCACATGGATAATTTCCCTGTATTTCCTATATGTACTACCTCAACCAACCTCCTTTTCCCTCTCAACGTCTCAACAATGTAATAATAATAATGAATAATTTAAAACGTATATAATCTTCATCTTGTGTTATTTAATATAAACTTAAGCTTAAAAAAGTTAAGGTTGGGTTTAGTATTCTAACTTCTCTTATAATATTGGGGTTTGGCTTTTTTTAAATGCAAATTTCAGTTTTGAATTTTTTGGACAGAAAGATTTATACTTATTTGCAATAATACCACAGGGCGTGAATTCCCTTTTTCATAACCTTACCAAACTTGTCTCTCCTTGTCTTCAATGAAGTTTGCCCTAACTCAACCATTTTAACATTTTAACATTTTAACCTTTACATGGTTTATTCTCCCGTATCTTTACAAACAATTTATTACTGAAGGGTATGAAATACTAAAAAAAATCAAATCCCTATATGCAGCAGATACAGCTACAGGTAGACAAGTACTAAAGGGGAAGGGAGTTCAGTTCAGAGACAGGCTTAAAGTAAATGGAAATTCACGATTTGCAAAAAAAAGAGGTTCTTTAAATACGATAATGTAATATTATGTGACGCAATAATACAACGGCTTGATTATTTATTCGGTCGTGCACGCGTATCTTGGCTTCATTGACCTAAGCCTGTCCTTTTTAACTCCTTTTGCTTTTCTTTAAATAATAATATTTTTAAAATCATTAATACACTTCCTAATACAAATGCACAGTCAGCTAAAGTCAACCAACTTTATAATATTAATAACTATGATGATACATACACCCTCCGATTATTCAACCATAAGTTACAAGTTCCTCATCATAAACCATTATTATATAAATATATTCTCTCAACAGAACTAAAATACTTTTAAGGAAAGAAAATGAGATGCTCATCGTTGTTCTGTCTCTTTTAAAAAATCTTAACAACAGTATACTATCAGATTGCCCCAATTTCAATCAGATTCCGTTGTTTCCATTTCCAATATAAAATAGTTAAATGAAAATAAAAGTTTGATGTTAAGCTAATAAATACATAATAATAAGAAATAAATCCTAAGCAAGACGGATTAATAAAACATGGAAGAAAATCAATGGATAAAATGATGATGTGTCCAGGAAATAACATTTTATTTCAAATATAAATATATAATGTTAGATGAGCATGGGGGTACATCATTGAAAAACCATTTTATAATGCACAGGATAAAAAATAAAAGAAATACCGGAAATGTTGACAAAATATTCAATTCTATAAAATTTATTGATTATTATTCTATTCCGGCTGACAATAACATTTCTCCTTATTTATATTATTACAAAGACACAAAAACTTATTGAAAAAATAATTCTCAAATCTCAAATTGATTCAAAGTTTTTTATTTCGTTAATTTCATTCTGAAATCTAAAATGGATGAAAATAATCTGATCCAGTTTACATAGGTCATTGGTCATGCATCATAGTCAGAAAGTATGTCTGTCATGTCAACACATTCTAAAAACTGTCAAATAAACATTTTACCTTTAGCTTTACTCCAAAAAATAAGATTGGAGTTAGAATGTAAATGGCAGTGCGTGTAATTTTAATTTCCGATTCATTCATAAAAAGTACAATTGGCATCAGTTTAGCATCCTCCAGACAATTAGTTGAACTTTGTTTGAAAAACAGAGAGATAAGTGTATTATAACACGTAGGTAAGCTAAAAAAGCTAAAAGCCACACACAATGTACATCACATGGAGCGTGAAAATGACATAAAGTTTGAAGTTGAAGGATTACTCATTCTCTCCTATGATTACCTTCTTCAAAACTGCTTAAAAACTGACGGATGATGATGATGATGAATTGGATTGCAATTGCAATAAATACCTCTACTGGTTAAATTAATCTATATATATTAGGCTTCTGTAAATTATAACAGTCTGGACTCCTGCTGATGGATTAAGCAATTTTATAATTCATATCGTCCATATCGTCCATTTGTGATGAAATTAAAAAAAATAAACAATTAATTATCCAGGAATTAGCATTACAGATGAAATATTCCAGAATAATGATTGAAAATGATTCAATGAATTTAAGTTAGGTTAATAATTAATAATTCATTAGTTCCTCTTCCGTTTTCATTATTATTTTTTCCCCTCCTGCCCATTAAATACATTAAAAGATTGGTCATGATGTCATGTTAATAACTACCTATATTACAGACAGATAATAGACACGACATGGAGGAACATAGTAAGTAGACATGGTGGTTGTGTTGTGCTTTTGTCTTCTTACAATGTAAAATGCTATTGATTGGAATTGAAGTGATTGTTGTAACCGTTGTGTCGAGGTCATGGGAACTGCATTGCTTTGCTATCATAGAAGTATAGTATACAAACAAATTGCTATACATTAAATTGTCAACTGCTATAGCTACTTACATTATCCTTATCGATATAGAGGAACAGCACAGATAAAATGCATCTCCTATAGTATTGCATTAGAATGTCTTGAGATTTCTGCAATCTTTGGGAGGAAAAGGTGTTAAAATGTTAAAATGTTAAAATACTAAAATATTAACTAGGAAGTATATCAATTAATGATGATATTTACATTTAGTTTTTCGTCCCCCCTATTTCATATGTATCGATCGGAAGAATATATTCTGTAAATCTCAACAATGGAATCATACCGGGGAAATATTATTATTGTATTCAGAGACTCATGCTGATACTAACAGATACAATAGAGAGGATTTTTTTTAATTTAGCAATTAGCAAGATATATTCTACCCGGAAATATATAAACCTTCCTTAAAATGTTAAAATGAGTCTTAAAATGAAATCTCAGAATCAGCTGCTGTAAGTGTTAAGTATGATTGCTGATTTATTCTTTATTATGTACTTATGCATGACAATGATGTTGAAAAGAATGGCACATAGTTTATGCACGTGTGCTATATATTAATATTTATTTAATAATGTCCGCATAATAATAATGATTTAAAAAAGTTTGTTTAAAAAGAGGGATGAGAGTAAACCTAAAGTTGGGCGATTGTGTAAGAATATGGAATGAAATCTAATTTTAGTTTCAGCTCCACATTAAAATAATTTAACCAATAATTTGAATTGTTAATTTAATAGATTTTATTTAATAGAAATTTTTAAACCGAATCCATTAACAAAAGTGTGACAAAATTTTAATTTTATCTGCTTCATAGGGCTTCATAGGGCTTCTTCACCAATTAAATGTTGGTAATTGTTGGCAAACGATAACACAGCAGTCAACCATTTTCCAGATTTTATTTATCTGCGCTGCTACTATAAATTTAAATGAGCAATTAATAATTAACCAGGAAAGGGAGGAAAAAATAAAATTAAAGAATTTTAAATGATTGACTGAACTGAATGCAGGTAAATTGTTTGCGGTAGGTAACAATAACAATAACAAGAAGAACAATAATGAGAAGAATCCTATACTTCTTCTCAAAATAGTATTATAGGTATATAAACATTGAACAAAGCTCATAAAGAGAATGACAACAAAGAATAAAAAATAGCATAAGATGTATATATATATATAGGATGCAATTCTGCATTTGAGTATATATACTCATAAAGTAATAAAGTAAACCTTGCTAAAAGTCAAGGAAATTCATCTTTAATGTGATGATGAGAATCAAAGAAATGATTATTTCATCCGTTCTTTGATTCTTTGCTTTTCCTGGATGAACATGAGAGAAATGCAAAAAACATTAACGTGTTGCATTTTCCATTGCAAAATACTAAAATACTGAGCATGTGTCTGTTATCTGTTCTGCTCTTACTATTAGAGTTTACTGGTGGAAATGGCAGGGAACTCCCAATGCAACAAAAATTGTAGGAAAATCCTTGAAATAATTATAAATAAGCATATATACACATTATATTAAAGTTTGTCGGGAAGAAAGAAAAGATTTATTTAACCAAAAGTACTTATCAGCCAGCACAGCAGCATCAGTATATGGCTTAATAGAATATTATACCGCAATGGATAATTATAATGATAATTAAATGCTACTAACTATACATAAGAACAATTGCAGCTATGGAATATGTGAAATCCTGATGGAATCTCTCTCCACATGTATTTTATTTCCTGGTCCTGCTCCCACATACACTAGTCTCAAATATTTACTTATCTAATAGTCTAATCTGTTGCAAGCCATCCATAACATAACCATATTAAGATATCTGTATAGTTAGCCTCATATGGAAATCATTTCATCAGCAGCAGATTCTTCCAGCTCCCCAGCTCCAGCAGAAGAATTATCCAGACTTTTGTCAATTCATTCTGTAAATTACTAATACGTAGTATTCTATTCTATACAAATTAAATCAACCAATATTATTTTAGTAAGGGAGCTCTGAGTGGGACGGGGAATAAAAACATGAAATTGCGAATCTAGAATCTTATTAAAGCATGGAGTATATGTTTTGTTGGGTGTGGAATTATTATTATTATTAATAGCACAATTAACTCTCAGCTTCATCCTAAAGATAAAGAAGTTAAGCCTGGGGGAATATGACACATAGGAAAACCTTGAGGTTGAGGAGATTGGCAATTAAGCGAATTAGCCATCATCATCATGAAATATTGAAATGCAACATGTACAATAGCATATAGCAGCTCTTTTTTTACACCAACTGAATGAAACTGACACTTTATTCCTTGTTGCCCTAATAATACTCTAATAATAATAATGATCCATTGGATTGCATATCTACGATTTTTTTTTTTTTTTTTGGCTCATTTTAATTTTTATTCTTTTTTCGTCATCATCATCCTCATCACATTTACTATCTTTTCTTTGTTGATACCCTGTTGAGATTTTATTAATCTTTTAGAATTAATAGCACTTAAAATTTTAAATGAGCAGATGAGATCCCAATGGGAATTGACTGTGATTTTTATATATTTCCCCCCAGTTATGATTTTGATTTTAAATTTGAATGACACTTCTGGTTACTCTTTAATAAAATAATAATGATTATAAATATTTAAATTATTGTAATATTATAATTTTAATTTACAATATAAAAAACCTCTTCAATGGATTCTGAATGCAGTAAGGAAAAGTTGCAGAGATGGCTTAACATTTTTTTCCATATCATATCAATATTAAAATATGAATACATAGAGCCAGTATAAAAAGTTTCTTATGGTAAAATATTTCCAGGATGGAGGATGGTGATATATGGATTGATTAAATACTTAAAGTATAATAGAGGAGTAGTAGCAGAAGCCGATGAAAGAGCTCTTTACTAACATAGAAGAGGTTCAAGGTTGACAGTTTGTACGACATGAAGGCTAAATGCAAATCATTTTTTCATATTTTACTTCCACAACGCAAATTGTGTAAATACACATCACCGATGTTTAAAACCGATATTTGTTCCATATAGTACCATAGCCCCTGTAGTGGTTTCATATATTAATTACTCTTATTCCGTTTTAGAATTTTAGAATTTTGAGAGATTTCAATTTAATCTCAATTAAAGGTGTTAATAGGAATTTTTAAGTCATCTTCATAATTTCTTTGCTTTAAGTGAGAAACGTGTTGAAAGTGTTTTCATTACAATTAAGTGGGTATTAGAGTGCAAGAAGATGTCATAATATGAAGAAAGGGGAATAACTTGAGAGAGGTGAGTTCATATGTAAATGATATTCATATACATATTATTATTCAACTTTCGGAGACAGCTAAGAGTATTAAGACGTGTAGCACAAGCACTGGCACTGGCACAGACACAAAGACACATCATGAAATGCCAAAGACAAATAGCAAGTATACCGCTTCCAATTTCATGTGCAATTAGAACGTTAAAGCAAAAGCAATTAGAGGATTTCAAAATAGCAAATGGTAAATAGTAAAATTCTAAATCTAAAGTATAATTAGCAAGTGCCTGTGTACTATATTGTAGCTAAAAATAAATGTCTATTGTATATGCCTATGAATGTGTAGGTTCAGTTTCAGTTCAGAACATAATATATTTCTATGTAATGGAACTGGCACCCACACCACACCACATACTATTACTATTACTATATATAAAATGTAACATTCAACAAGTTGCAGTTTTGGAGTTTGAGACAATGTAGTTTTTAAAGTGTAGGCGCACAATGTAACAATACAATAACATAATGTCCTCTTTAGTCATTACAGAGCCTGATTATCATTCTCATAACTTCCTTTATGAAGAAAAAAACTGAAAACTTCCGGGTCCTCGCCTCGGGAGAAGTATTTAACTTTAGTTTTAACCTGGAATAATTTTAGTAATTAGTTGAGGCTTTTGTCGCAGTTTCCTTGTTTTATGTTTTTCTTAACTTGTAATTCTCAACCAAGTAACAAATCTCTTGAATGGCAATTCCCTTGAAAATAAATTCTTATTGTTTAGCTCCTATGTTCTATGTCTGCGTCTTTATTCCTTTGTGAGAATTACTATTGGGAGAGGAATTGCAGTTATTTTTTAAGCTTCCTTGCATCCGCATCTAACTCAATAAATAGAGCAGAACGAATCACAACAGAAGAAGTAAAATAAGCTATGACAGTTATGACACCCCCAAAATCCTAAAATAAATCCTATTGAATGATTTGGATTTTATTTATAAAGATTTCATTTATGTCCAATTAAATGCCCCTTCGTTTTATATATCATTTTACATTTAACACAATATTCATTTTGAAAAAGTTCAAGGTTTAAATTTACAATATTCCAATATATTGTATTTCCTTAAAAATTTGAATAATTTGTTTAAATTATAAACAAAATCTGCCAATCTTATTGTAGATCAAGTCCAAAAGCTCAGCAGGAGAATAAGTCCAGGATAAATAAATTATCCTATCCTTTAATATTCTATATCATACCGTATTCCATA